>PVLC010030670.1:0-19356 GCA_004027655.1 Graphiurus murinus
GTTCCAGCCTGGCTCTGCCAGAGACTCACTGTGGATTCTTAGGTAACTCAGGTCCTCTCTCTAGACTTCAATCTTTATCTGTCAGAAGAGGAGGCAAACCAGGCATGGTGGTGCACGCCTGCAATCACAGTACTTAGGAGGCTGAGGTAGGAGGATCACGGGTTCAAGGACAGACTCAGCAACATAGCAAGACCCTCAGCCACCTAGTGAGACCCTATTTCCAGACAGAAAAATAAAAAGGACTGGGGGTGTAGCTCAGAGGTAGAATGTACCTGAGTTCAATCCCCAGCAACACACACACACACACACACACACACACACACACACACACACACGAGGCAAACCCCAATGGAGGGAGGGGACTTGTCTATCTTAATAAGTAGTTACACTCTAATTCCTAAAGGTAGAGACTGTGTTTCTATTCACTATTCTATCTCCAGTGCCTTGCACATAGTCAGCACTCAATAAATACTGCTTGAATGGATACATCAACAATATTAACTTTGGGGCTTGCTTTTAGATAAGGATGTCACTCCATTTTTAAAATTGAAGTGAAATTCCCTTAGCATAAAATTAGCCATTCTAAAGTCAATAATTCAGGGACTTTTAGTATATTCATATCTTGTGGAATCAATAGCTCCTTTTAGCTCCATCACCCCAAAAGGATACTCTATACCTGTTACTCAATTACTATCAATCCTCTCTTCCCCAGTTCTGGCAACTACCAGTCTTCTTCCTATTTTTATGAATTTACCTGTTTTGCACAATAACTATTCTCCATTATTCTATTTATTAATTATTTATGTTTATTTTTATTTTTGCAGTGCTGAGAATCAAACCCATGCTAGTGCATGCTAGACAAGCACTGTACCACCAAGCCACATTCTCAGCCCTCAATCATTACCAGTCATAGAGAAAGAAGCTCCTATGCACACAGCACAATGTGAGGTATTTCCCATGCATTTTCCAAGAACCTCTCATCTCAGAAGTCCTGTTTGACTTCTGGTATAGAAAATCGACTGAAAGAATGTGATTTCTCCAACAATGAGCCCAAGGCGCTAAGGATGTCCTCCTCTCCATTGCTAAGTGCCATTCATCACGGCCTTTTGTCCTCTCGCCAGCATCAAGAGCAAAGCTGTGACTGTCCTTGCACAGGATCCAAGAGAAAGGGCCAGTACTGGACACTGAAAGTGAGGACAGCGGCCCATCGGGCCAAGGCAGGGTGGCTGGAGGAAGCTGTGAGAGTCAAGGAGGCCAGGTCGCACAGGTCCACGCAGCAGCCCAGAGAAAATGAGTCTGGTCTCTCGACATGCTTGTGGTCCCATCTCCCCTCCTTGCCTATTCTCTCCTGAGCAGCAGGTGAGGGCTAAGAGCAAGTGAAGAGCTAAGGTCAGGCTCAGGAGGCAGTGGAGGAAGACCAGGAGGATTCAAGGAATGTGCAGAGGCTGTCGGTGCAGGAGACAGTGCCCTGAGAGAGGCAGCCATGGGGAAGGAGAGGAGGCCCATGGCCTCAGCGTGAGGGGCATCACCTTGCAGGAAACAGACAAGGCTTGGCTGCCCAAGACGGAACGGGCGATCTCCTGGTCCAAGTCACCTTGCTGGGACTGTCTGCCATCACCCATACTTGCTAAGAGCTATCCTCAACATCTCTCCCCTCAGGGCAGTGAATTGCCATGACCAGTCTCTCTGCCCATTACAAATCAGTTGCCTCATTCAGGAGAGAGAGAGGGAAACCAGCCAGTTTCTGCCCCTGAAAGGGAAACATCCAGAGCCTCCTTGGGCTGGGGCAGAGCTGGGTCAAGGTCTGTCCACATGTCATGGGATATGAGCTCACCGTGCTCGGTACTCTGAGACCTATGAGGCCACTCACGGACACAGAACATCTGTGCCCTTCAGCATGCATTCCTGGCCCCTCAGTGGGGGAACCTGAGGGCAGAATATGGAACCTCTGCACCTCCAAACACACACACACACACACACACACACACACACACACACACACACACACACACTCCTTGGCTCCATCCTCTGCCCTCCTTCTCACGCCCTAACTTTGCTCAGTGGTCAAAGGTTCACACGAACCATTTTCTCAAAGCTGTCATTATGCTGTGAATCAGAGGGTGGGAGACAGATCTGGCAGATCTGGAAGCCCATAGGACTGGTGTGACTTCCTTGAGCAATGTCTGCTACCCTGGTACTGACTGTCACGGGCTGGGGAGAGGCGGATTCCTCCACTCTGAGGTCAGCAGCAGCGAGTTCTCCTGGTGGGGCAGAGGGCACTTCCCCTGCCCTGGAAATTGGCGCCGTCTGGACTCTATGGGGGAGGTAGCCTGGGACCCCTGGGTGGACTCAGGGAATAGAGCAGGCAGGAGGAAAGATAGCATTCCAGAGGCCGGAGTACCCATAGTCCTTCATTTGTCTTTCCAGACAGAGCTCCAGGGACACAGCAAATAGATCAGCGAGCCGATAAGAAGGAGGTGCCTGTCAGCAAAATTAGGGGGAATTGGGATACTTCTCAAAATTAGCCCCATATATGAGTATCTCGTTAATATTAGAAGATAATAATAGAATGGTAGATAGAATAGTAGATGATAATAATGGCTGATAGTAGAAAACATACCAGCTATACTCCCCTCTTCTAGAGACCATTTTCCAATGGAAGAGAGAGACAATAAACAAGTGAGCAGAGGCAAATAAAATAACTCTAGATTTTTGTTAGAGAAATGAAGTGAACCAGAGGCTGATCCTTTAGCCAGGGGCATCAGGGAAGGCTCTCAGGCAGGCCCAGTGCTTACACTGACACTCAAGGGTGAGTAGTAGCCAGGTCCCTTGGGAGGAATAAATCACAGAAGGAGAGCAGACGCCTGTCCCGTCCCCCAGGTGAGGAACTGAGACCCTTAGTGAAGCAGCAGTACACCTGTGGAAGAGACATTGGCATGAGCTGAGACACCAGAGAAAGGCAGAAGCCAGGTACCCCAGGGCCTCGTAGACAAGGTCATGAATTTGGATTTTACTCCAAGTGTGCTAGGTCACCATTGGTATTGGGAAGAAACATGGCGAAATCCCCACTGAAAGGAAGGTTGAGAGAAGGCAACAGAAGATTTGGTTCTGATCCTTATAACGCCATGCAGCTCCAAAAGTAATTTTAGGATAAAGTGTTTGCTTTGTCAACATGAGAAGCAATTCTGGGTTTATGTATTGTTTCAATTCGATCTCATTTCCCAGTAGCCCAGGCTTTGGAGTTTGGGTGAGTTTTCAGGGCATTCTTGGGTGCTTCTATAAGTACACTGTTGGGGTGGGGGTTGGGCAGCCCTGGCACACAGCAGGAGGGGAAAACCTTCGTTTACCTTTTCTGGGCCTAAAGCCAGACCCTCCTCAGGATCTGTCTGGAGAACGGAGTTGTAGATATGTTCTACAACAGGATGGGCTCGTAATGCAAGAGAAAGCCCCACAATCCCATCCCTTCAGGAGAAGCGACCCTCCTGGTCTTCACTCCACAGACCTGCGTATCCCAGAAGAATGCAAAACATTCCATGCCGGGCCAGCGAAATGCATCCCTCAGCCTCCTCCTGAGGATGAGCCCATTCTACAGGTTGGAAAAATTGAGAGTCTGAGAAGTTTGGCTGAGGTCACAGAACAGTAGGATACCTTCTCACCTCCTCTGAGCCCAGGTCAGATGAGCATTACAGGTGTAGCTGAGTCCTCAAAACCCTCTGACCAGGCAGGAGTGAGGAAAAGGGCCCCCAAGGGGCTCTCTGCTTGAGATTGTGCCATGAGTCAGAAAGGGACAGATGGAAGTTGACTAACTGGAGTGGTGAAACCAGCCCATCACCTCCAACCTGGAAGGAGGCGAGGCGGGGAATGTATAAAGAGTGCCCAGCCCCTGCTCAGCTCAGCACTCCACCAGAAAGCTCTGCCTCGTCCCTGCTGGGAGTCTGGTAAGTGTCAGCTGGGAGCCCAGGTCAGGACTGTGGACTCCAACAGGCCAGGACATGGCAGTGGGTGGGTGTGGACATTGCTGGTCGTGCAGCAGGACTACCTTTCTTTTGGGGGGACTCAGGTCACTGTGGGGAGGAAAGTATGTCATGCAAACCTGGAACAGGCAGCAGGCCTCACATACCTGGACTTTTCTTGGGACCATATTTTTGGGATTTGTAGGTATATGAGAGAAGTAAAGGCAGAAGGACAGGGTGAATAAAAGCCAAACTCCCCTCACACACACAAAGCTCTGATTTGGTAGACCGGGGGTGGGGGGGGATGGGGCTCTGGGAGCTGCTTGTAATTTGGGGTTGTGCTGCACACAAAGGGGACTGCAGAATGGGGAGAACTTTCTATTTGGAGAGAACTGGGCAGAACAGAGGTTGGAAACCTAACTTAGAAGAGTAAGATGTGAGTAAGAAGCTCCAGCTCTCAGCATCCTTTAACTTCCCTCTCTCAACTCGAGGTATGATGTGCGGGCTGCATCTAAAGTTCAGGAAGTTAGGAAAGAAAGGGGCTCTGGAACTGAATACCCCAACCTGTTAATTTTATAGAGGAGATATCTGGTGCCCAGAGGGACTAAATGATTACCCAGAAACACACTGCATTTCAATGGAGAGATTTGGGCCCAGAGTCTGTTAGGGACTCCAGAGACGGAGGCCGATGCCTTCCATAGCTCCTCAGTTGTCCTCCAGCAGAGCCTATTGATTTCCCAGTGGCCCTCCAGAAGACATATCTTTCCCTAGGATGCTCTCCTTGCTGTGGCATAATCCCAGAACTCACCTCTCTTCCTTACTCAGTGGAGGCCAGAAATAAGGGCACAGATATGAACTAGACAAAAGCAAGTTGTAATCCCAGTACTTGGGAGGCTGAGATAGGAGGATCACAGGTCCGCAGCCAGCCTCAGCAACTTGTGAGGCCCTCTGCAACTTAGTGAAAAGTTATTTCAAAATAAAGAATAAAATCAGACCCGGGGTGGGGGAGTAGTTCGGAGGTAGAATGCCCCTGGGTTCAATTCCCAGTACCACAAAAAAAGAGAAAAAAAAAAAGTGGTACCAGTTCCCCTTTCAGAATAGCTCTTGCCTGGAAACAGGAAGCCTCCCGGAGGGTCTTTCCCTGCAAGTCCCCTTGCCCATCCTTCTCTCTCTGCTGCTTCTGGGAACAACAGATGAAAAGAGGAGGGAGAGGGCCCCATCTGAGAGAAGGGATGCTGAGAAAGCAGATGCTTTGCAGATTTCCAGGGGTTCACCTACTCCCTTTGTCTCCAGCCTACCACCCCGACCCTCCTGTTTTTCAGATTGACCTGCAGCAGCTTCCAGGATGTCCCAGCAACACCCACTGCCAGTGACTGTCCCTGTTGCCCTCATTCAGGAATTCTCAAAGGCTGCTCCTCCTCCCCCAGCCCATCCCCAGCAGGAGGAAAGGAAGCAGCCAACACCTCTGCCTGCCCCATGCCAGAAGGACCCCTCAAACCAGGAGAAACACCCAACTCCTGTGAAGGAAGTGCCTGAGCAAGAATGTCAGAAGCAGCACCAGGAGCCACAGGAGCAGGAACTACATCTGGGAAAGAAGCAGCAGGAGCCACAGGAGCAAGAGCAGGAGCTGCATCTGGGAAAGAAGCCCCAGGAGTCACAGGAGCAGGACCTGCATCTGGGAAAGAAGCAGCAGGAGTCACAGGAGCAGGACCTGCATCTGGGAAAGAAGCAGCAGGAGTCACAGGAGCAGGACCTGCATCTGGGACAGAAGCAACAGGAGTCACACGTGCTACATCTGGGGCAAAAGCAGCAGGAGTCACAGGGGCAGGAGCTGCATCTGGGAAAGAAGCAGCAGGAGTCACAGGAGCAGGACCTGCATCTGGGAAAGAAGCAGCAGGGGTCACAGGAGCAGGAGCTGCATCTGGGACAGAAGCAACACCTGGGACAGAAGCGACAGGAGTCACAGGAGCAGGGGCAGGAGCTGCATTGGAAACAGAAGCAGCAGGATCCACTGGATCAGGAGCTGCATCTGGGAAAGAAGCAGCTGGAGCCTCAGGAGCAGGAGCGGGGGCTGCAGGTGGGACAGAAGCAGCAGGAGTCAGCAGAGAAGGAGCTGAATCTGGGAAAGAAGCCCCAGGAACCACAGGAGCAGGAGCTGCATCTAGGACAGAAGCAGCAGGAGTCCCAGGAGCAGGAGCTGCACCTGGGAAAGACCCAAGAGCCACAGGGACAGGAGCTGCATCTAAGACAGCAGAAACCACAGGAGTCCCAGGAGCAGAAGCTGTGCCTGGGACAGAAGCAGCAGCAGCAGCAGCAGCATGAGCAACATCAAGAAGCCAAGGACTTGGAACATCAGCTTAAGCAAGAGCAAGCACAAGAGGAGCCGCAGCTGAAGGAGCGGCTGGAAGAGGAGAAGCAGCTCCTGGACCAGCAACTGGATCCAGAGCTGGTAAAGAGGGATGAACCCCTGGGAACAACGAAAGAACAGCTGCTGGAGCACCTGCAGCAGCAAGAGACGCATCTGGAGCGACCTGTGGTTTCCCTGAACCCTGCCCAGGTCCAGGAGAGCCAGCTAGTCCAGCCACCCAAAGAAGTCTCACTCCCTGCAGGGAAACAGCAGCACAAGCAGGAGGTGCAGTGAGCACTCAAACCCGAGTCCCTACTCCAGTTTTGCAGAGGCCCTCAGACCATCCCGCACAAGAGAAGGGGGAGCCACTGGCCCCACACTCTTCAGGTCCCCTGCGTGGCCACTTCTCTGAGAATCAGCCTGACCCCAACCCCCTGCATGTCTCTTTTATAGGGCTGGGAAAGAGGAAGTTCTGCCCAGCACCCACCTCCAGGGAGCCCAGTCCTCACCACAGTGACCACAGCCTCTGCCCGAGGGGCTGTGGTTATGTATCAACTCTGACTTCACCCCCAGTATTATGGTAGAATCTGTGAGCATACACAATAAATCCTGGAAGTCCTGGGATCCTGTACTTTTCTTTGGCTTGTCTCCTCTCTCACCACCTAAAAACCTAGGAACGGGTCACTGGCTGCAGTTTACTCTCTTGGCCCATTCCCAAAGAAGGGACATTGTGACCCTTCTTTAATTCTTCTCCCTCAAACCGCTTGGTGAATTAGACAGCTTCTGGACAAGAGACAAAACCCAAACCAAGACAAAAACAACTTCACATCTAAACGCAACCCTTGCCCGTGGTGAAGACAGATAAGTTATTCTGTTGGGTGATCCATCCAGCCTGATCCAATACTGTCTTGAGCTACCCCTGCAGACCCCAAGCCTAGCCCATGACAGCCCTACACTTCCTGTCCCGATTCAACTCCTCCCATGGGGAAGGGGCCTGGGAAGATACCAGAGCTTTGGGTTTTGTTTTGTTTTGTTTTCCCCCAGAAACATCCTCTCGGGTTTTCTCTATAGATTGTCCTTATGATTTTCTCTTTTTTCCTTCCTTTCCTTTCTTGGTTATGGGGGATTGAACCCACAAGTGCTGTACTTCCAACTACACCCCCAGCCCTTTGTACTTATTTATTTTTTGTTTTGAAATAGGGTCTTGCTAGGTTCCTGGGAATCTTGCTAAGTTGCTGAGATTGGCTCGGAACCTATGATCCTACTCTCTCAGCCTCCCAGGTACTGGGATTACAGGCATGCATCACCACACCCAGCTCTCGTGATTTTCAAGAGTGTCAGGATCTGCCTACTTGGACAGAGAAGAAATTAGAAAAGCAATAGACGCAGAATTGGGCAAGGTGAGGAGAGGAGAGGAGACGCAGCTGGGACTGGTGTCTGATGGGAAAGAGACGCATCATTAAGAGAGGTAGAGGGCTGGCTCGCAGATACTATGAAAGCAAAAAATGCCCAGTAGGCTGGAGAAACACAGATAAGAAGTCATTGCAGCTGTGCCCCTCCTCCTCTACCCTGGCCCCCTGATATTTCTGTAGCCTTTACTACCAACAATCACAGCAGAATTTGGGGCGCTCTCCTTCCTGGGACAAGCCCTGCCCGTCACTCTTCAGATCTCTTGCCTTTAGCCATTTACCACATCATCTTAGGCAGGATGTCTTTTACCACAGGCATGAGGGTATACCAGGGATGTCCTTACTGAAGTCTCCACGGGCAAACCTCATAGATCCAAGTGGTTCTTAGAATTCCTCACTCCCCAAGCAAAAGGTATCATGTTTCCTCCTCAGGTCTCCTCTCCCAGGTCACCAAGTCCCTGCAGTTCCTCCCAAACACCTCCCGAGCCCAGGCTGGGGTGGCTTCTCACTGAGGCAATTGCAACAGCTGCCCAGCTGGTCCCTCTTGCTCTCTGTCTCCACACACCCATCACAAGGAGTTCCTAAGATCTCCACTGAGCGACGTCACTCCCTGGACCAGTCCTTGTCAGTGAGAAAGCAGGTTCAAGTAGGACACAGTGGGAAGATGGGGGTCAGAGGAAGAAGCAATCAGAAGCACCCAGGATGTGCAGACTTCCTTTGATGTCTTAGGTTGATTTAATAGACCGAAGTTTTTGGGACAGTTTTGCATTTCTAGAAAACTTGAGAAGCTCACACAGAGTTCCCATATACTACATGTTCAGCTTGCCCTATTGTTGACATCTTACAGTAGTGTGGCATATTGTGTTGAATTGTTGTTGTTTATGATGCTTGGGGGTGAAACCCAGGGTCTCATACATGTTAGGCAAGTGCTCTGCCGCTGAGCCACACTTTTTTTTTTTTTTTTTTTTTGCGGTACTGGGGATTCAACTCAGGGGCATTCTGCCTCCGAACTCTACCCCCAGCCCTATTTTTTATTATTTATTTTGAAACAGGGTCTCACTAAGTTACGGAGTGCCTCACTAGGTAGCTGAGGCTGGCCACGAACCTGCATCCTCCAGTCTCAGCCTCCCAAATGCTGGGATTACAAGCGTATGCCACCACGCCCAGCTCACATTTCTTATAATTAACTAAACAATATTGATGACTTATCATTAACTCAAGTTCATGGTTTGTTCAGAGTTCTTCACCCCCCTCCACCTATCCCCCCCCCCCCCCCCCCCCCCCCCCCCCCCCCCCCCCGCCCACGAACATACACTTTGGTACTGTGACTTGAACCCAAGGGCATTCTATGTCTGAGTTACACCTCCAGCCCTATTTTATTTTATTTTTTTGGAAACAGGATCTCGCTAAGTTACTGAGGCTGGCCTTGAACCTGCGATCCTCCTGTCTCAGTCTCCTGAGTACTGGGATTACAGGTGTGCGCCACCATGCCTGGCTCAGAACTCCTTGCTTTTTGCTTAAGATCATTTTCTATCTCACTACCCCCAGGATATCGCATGCCACTTAGCTGTCTCCTGAGGTTCCTCCTGACTGCATCAGTCTCTCAGGTATTCCTTGTTTTTGATGATCTTGACATTTTTGATGGGTGCTAACCAGATAATTTGTAGAATATCCCCCTACTGGGTTTGTCTGACTTTTTTTTTAATCTCTTGATTCAACTGAGATATAGATTTTTAGGAGGAAGATTAGACAGGGGAAGTGCTATTTCATAGTGTCATAAAAATAGATGCACTCTCCAACCTGACCCCTCACAGCTGCTATTAACTATGATCACTTGGCTGAGATAGTCTGTGTTCAGTTCTTTCACAATAAAGTTTCCCTCCTCACTGCCCCAAGCCCCATGCTGTACTGTAGTCTGAAAGGAAGTCACTATGCAACGCTCACAATTAAAAAGTGGGCATGGTGGCACATGCCTGTAATTCTAGTACTTGGGAGGCTGAGTCAGGAGGATCCCAGGTTTGAGTCCAGCCTCAGCCACTTAACAAGGCCCTCAGTAACTTAGCAAGACCTTGTTTTAAAATAAAATGGGGCCGGACGTGGTGGCGCCGCACGCTTGTAATCCCAGCATTTGGGAGGCTGAGACCAGAGGATCTAGGTTCGTGGCCAGCCTCAGCTACCTAGTGAGGCACTCCACAACTTAGTGAGACCCTGCTTCAAAATAAAGAATAAAAAAATAGGGCCGAGGATGTAGCTCAAAGGTAGAATGCCCCTGGGTTCCATCCCCAGTACCACACACACACACACACACACACACACACACACACACACACACACACACACTAAATAAATAAATAAGTAAATAAATAAATAAATAAAATAAAATAAAATGGGACCAGAGGTGTAGCTCAGAGGTAGAATGCTCCTTGGTTCAATCCCAGTACCCCCCAAAAAACTGAGGAGCAAAGCTGCCCATCATTGATGGTGGAGTATATACATAAATTATTTGGTATTTCCCCAATTTACATATTCATTTGATCATTTATTTAAATCAGTAGGAACTCATGGACATTCATTTTACACTTAGGACTCCCGTAGGACTTTTATTTCTCAAATTGTCCTGGTTTTGGCAGTTGGGAGCTCTCTCAGTCGGCTCCTGGGTTTTTTGGTCTACCTCCTCTGGTATGGGCTTTTAAGGGTTTCTGTTTGTTTGTTTGTTTTGTTTTTGCATTTTCTTTATTCCTGTCTTGTTTGGTTTGTTTTCAGCACTTCTTTACTCTCTTGCATTAGAAGCTGCTCCAGGTTAATCTTGTATATTCCCTGATCCCATCCTAAAATCAAGAATTGCTTCAGCTGGGCCCCTAGGGCTGGTCCCTGCGGACTGAGCCCTGGCACTGCGTTAGCCGAGTGGCCAAGGGACTGCTGCTACCACCTGTCCTCCAGCCTTGGGTGGCAGGAGGGAGAGGAAGCATCTACCTTCTGAGGACACAGTATGAGAGCTACAGGACTTGGCCTTGGGGCTCAGTGCTAGAATTGCCAAGGGGAGACCTAGTGCCAGGCAGAAAACAAAGGCCCCTAGACCCAGGCCAGACTCGCAGATAGGGCTCCCAGACCTGCCCTGGCATCAGGCAGGGACACCAGCGTGTCACACTCAAGCTTTCGCCTGCATCACTGCCAGCCTTGAGTGGGCCTGGGTTACACTGTCCCCCAACTGCACTGGACCCCACGGCTGTGAGACTCAGAAGCAACCTAGCTTGTCACCAGCCTTGGTGACCAAGGGACTATCTCCACCACCTGCCCTGCAACACTAGACATCACCACTATCCCAGGGGTCCCCCCTGAGACTGTGCAGTCCTTGCAGCTTTGAGACTCAGGTGATACCCAGCTTAGCATCACATTCAGAAGCCAAGGGACTGACTGCCTTTACCAGCACCACCCCAACATCGGGCAGTACAGCCCAGAGCAAGCCTCCATCTGTGGAGGGCAGGGCAGGGCTGGACAATAAGCAAGGGACTGCACATTGGAACTCAATGCCACACTGGTGAAACCTAACACTGGGGGGATCCTAATGACCCGCCTCTCCAGGCCTGCTCATGACAAGCCTCTGGAACAGGCCAGGTGCCAGGCTGAGTGAGCCCCAGCCCAGTGATTTCTGTTCCAGCCCACTTCGCCATGGCTGGCTGCAGCACTCCTGAGCCAGGAGCCCAAGTCAGCAATGGCAGCCCACAGCACAGTGGGCCTTGGCCCTCCCCAGGGCTACCCTGGGCTCAGAGAGGTGTGGGTTCAACGTGTTACAGTGCTGTGGTGTTGATGGCTGAGGTAGGCATCAGGCTGGTTTATCCAAGTTAATTCTGCCCATACCAGGCACAATTCTCCACTGCCTGCCCTCAGACTAGTGACTGAGGATGAGACATCTGGGCCTAACCTGGCCGCAGGGAGAATACAGGCTTACAGGGACAGAATACTCTCTACTTAGTTCATGGTGAATAACACACCAACTACAAATTTGGAGCAAACTTAGGCTTGGGTTACCCTTTAGTATTGAAACATCAGCACACTAACTTCAGACTCACAGCAAACCTGTACCCTAGTGCTGAAATTGTGGAAGGGACTATAGGCTCAGAGAAAATGAGCAGCCAGCCTGGGATTTCTGGAAAGACAAGCACAAAGCCAGAGTGTAAAGTCTGGAAAAAATGCCACATCCTTCAATGTACAGACTATATCACGTACCAATGAGTATTGAGAAATCTCAGGGAACCATGGCCTCATCTAATGACCAAAATAAGATGTCAGAACTGACCAGATGGTTAGCACTAGGGATGGAATCTTGGATAGAGGATTTAAAACAGCTATTTCAAGGAAAGTCAATGAGCTTCAAGAGAATATAGAGAAACGATTCAATACACTGCCAGGGACCCTTAGTAGAGAGATGTAAAAATTGAAAAGAATAGGTGTCCTTGACCTGAAAAATATACTAGGCAAAATTTAAAATATAGTAGAAAGCATCGATACTAGAATAGCTAAGGTGGAAGGTGGACCTATGGCCCAGGCCTGCTACCTTTTGCTTTTTTTTTTTTTTTTTTTTGTAGTACTGGGGATTGAACCCAGGAGCATTCCACCTCTGAGCTACAACCCCCCAGCCCAATTTTTTTTTTTATTCTTTATTTTGAGAAAGGGTCTCACTAAGTTGCAGAGGGCCTCACAAATTGCTGAGGCTGGCCTTGAACCTTCGATCCTCCTGTCTCAGCCTCCCAAGTATAAGTCCCAGGATTACAAGCGTGTGCCACCACACCCAGCTTACATTTTGCGTTTTTGAACCCTTTTAATCCTATCAATATAAAACAATAAAAGATACATAATAATTACTACCAAATCCTAGCTGATTTTGATTAATAATCAGTCGAAGCAAAGTGTCTTTTGGGAAGTGAGGTGCCCTACCCAAGAGGGCTGCTGTGATTGACTTTTGACTTATGTGCTTTTTGTGTTATATGGGCACAAAGGAAAAAGGATACAGGTTGAACAAGAAGCTACAGCTGCGGGCCCCTGCTGGTCTACGCTAGCAAGAGGAAGCACATTCAAGATGGCGGCTAGTCTTTAAATGTGGCTGTGGTCTCTTGCTGTCCTCTAGTGCCGTGGCTTAGAATTGCAGGTCTAAGATAGATGGCTGTGCTTAAGAAAGCTTTCTAAATGCAGAGTTGGGAAATGGAAGTTCTGTGTGAGAAGCCTCCATGGACACAGTGATAAATAGGGCCCTGAAGGATTCAGAGAGAGAAGTGTAAGACGAACCCACAAATGACTGCCAGCAATTATGGCTGCCATTTTTAAGCATTGGCTGTAGGTTAGTCATAGTGCTACAGGCTTCACAGGCGCCCAGCTCAGGTGTGATTATCTTCCCCATTGGAGGGGCAAGGCCACCCCGTTCAGAGAGGTCAAGTTGCTTGCTCAGGTCACTCACTGAGATTTAAGCCTGACTATGTCTGAAGCCAGAGGACCATGCCCATTAAATGGTGTGAGGTCTCAGCAATGGGAAAACCATCAGAGGGGCAGGGCACCCTCCCGTGTCTCCCGCCCCCCCCCCAGGGACAGCATGGGAAAGGGGTTTTGAAGAATGGGTCACAGGGGATGCGTACCCAAAGAGGCCACACAGGGAGCCAGAGAGAATGATCAAGGTGTGGCAAGCCCTGCAGTTGACTGGAATCGGTGATTTCGTTTAGCTGAAGTGTGGGAAGCTGAGAGAGAGAAAATGGGAAGGCTGTCAGGCCTGAAAACCATCATGGGCCTGTTGTGCCCTTCTGTAAGTCACCTGTGATAGGCACGGGGAAGCTGGCAATGAAATAAGGGATGCGATTTCCAGCCCGGTGTGAACTCTTCCTGGACAGCCGGGAAGCAGGAACACCGTGCAGGAGTGGCTATGGGAGGAAAAGCTGAAGGTGGAGTTGGGAGCTCCCTAGGGCAAGTCTGAGGGGAGGGAGGAGATTCCTAGCAAGAGGCCCTTTAACTGCAGCCACACACTTCTCTCATGGGAGCATGTGCCCAGATGGACCAAAAAAACACGCGCTTTGTAAGTTGAGCCTCTTTTCCAGAAATGCCACTGTGCAGGACAAGCTGCATTTGGCAAGCAGTGGTGGGTAGATCGATGCTACAGTACTAAGGAGTGGCTTCTCCTTGGCTGAACTTAGAATACAAAGTGGAGCCTGGCGTGGTGGCGCATGCTTGTAATCCCAGCATTCGGGAGGCTGAGACCGGAGGATCCGGGTTCGAGGCCAGCCTCAGCTACTTAGTGAGGCACTCCGCAACTTAGTGAGACCTGGTTTCAAAATAAAAAGAATAAAAACTAGGGCTGGGGATATAGCTCAAAGGTAGAACCCCCCTGAGTTCAATCCCCAGTACCGCAAAAAAAAAAAAAAAAGAATACAAAGCGGTATCCCGCTCCGCTCACTAGGCTCTCTGAGTCTTGCCTTGGCTCAGCCCATCTTCTAAGAACAATCCGTGTGGCCTTTCTCAAGCCAAGCCCAGAGCGACGGCTGCTGTCAGCTCTGTGGAATTGGTCCCTGCCTGCCTTTCTGCACTTGCCCGCTCCTCCCTGCAATGTGCTCCAGTCATACGCCGCGCATTGAGCACACTGAGAAAGACAGGACCTCCATCCCCAGACCTACGGATGATCTTGCCCTCTCTCAGGCCCTCTTCCAAGTCTCGCCTCAGGGGGCCTTCCTGCCCTCCCAGTTACACCTCGCCTTATTATAGTTTCTTCATAGCGCTTGTTGCTTGCCTGAAGTTACGTTATTTACTTATTTGCTTGCATATGTGTTTATCACCTATCTTTCCCCACCAAAGTGTAAGTTTTGCGGGAGAAGAGACTGTGCAGGCCTTTCACGTGTACCTTCTGTCCTCTGGGCCCAGAAAATGGCAACTGCAATGTAGTCCTATTTGTCTGTGTGTGTGTGTGTGTGTGTGTGTGTGTGTGTGTGTGTGTGTGTGTGTGGTGTGTGCTGGGGATTGACCCAGGGACTATCTACCTTGGAGCCATACCCTGCAGCCCTATTTTAGTTTTTATCTTGAAACTGGGTCTCACTAAGGTACTGAGAGTCTCACCATATGCTGAAGCTCTCCTGGAACCTGCAATCCTCCCGTTTCAGCCTCCCAAGAACTGGGATTACATACAGGCACACGCCACCACACTGGGCTACGCTTATCTATTTTTACTTTCATGACTTGTGCTTTTGGTCTCATATCCAAGAAATCATGTGGGGGAAGCCTTCTCCCCCGTATCTTCCTCTAGGAGTTTTACACACTCTCAGGCTTTACATATTTAAGTCTTTTATCCTTTTTTTGGGGGGGGGGTTGATTTTTGTGTATAGGGTAAGATAAAGATCCAGTTTCGTTCTTTTGAAAGTAGATATCTAGTCTTCCCAACACCTCTTATTAAAATGATTTCCTTTCTTCCTTGTGTATTTATGATACTCCTACCAAAGGTCAGTTGATCATACAAGTGTGAGTTGCCCTCTGGGTTTTCTTTTTGTTCCCATGGTCTATATGCCTGTTTTCAATGCCAGTGTCACACTTTCAATTACTTTAGCTTTGTAATGTAGTTTGAAACAAGGAAGTGTGGTGCCTTCAGCTTTGTTTTTCATCAAGATTACTTTGGCTATTTGGGGTCTTATGCAGTCCACATGCAGCTTCAGATGGTTTTTCTATTTTTATAAAAATGTCGTTGGGATTTTTTTAAGTATTGAACGCCATCACAGTAATTTACTTATTTATTTATTACATTGTAATTTTGTGTCATATTGGTGTATACAGCATCAGAAAAATACAGGGACACAGCTCTGGGTGCCCTCCCCACTGGGATTTGATAGGGATTGCATTAACTCTGTAGATTGTTGGGGGTGTTGTGGACATTTTAACAATATTAAGTCTTATGGCGCATGAACATGAATTTCTTCTCATTTATTTGTCTTCTTTATTTCATCAAACAAACAAACAAAACCCTACACAGCAAAGGAAACAATCAACAGAGAAAAGACAACCCACAGAATGAGAAAAAAAAAAAGCAATCATATATCTGTTAAAGGGTTAAAATCCAAAATATGTAAGGAACTACAACTCAATAGCAATAATAAATAATAATCTGATCCGTGAATAAATATTTTTCCAAAAGCCATACAAATGTCCATTCTGTATATAAAAAGATGCTCAACATTTTTAATCATTGGGAAAATCCAAAGCAAACCACAATGAGGTATCACCTCACATCTGTGAGAGTGGCTATCATTAACAAAAAAGTATTGGCAAAAATATGGAGAAATTGGAAGCTCTATACACTTGGGTGAGAATATAAAACGATCCAGCCAGTATGGAAATAAAAAGCATAGAGGTTCCTATAAAAGATAAAAATAGAACCACCAGATCCAGGAACCTCATGTCTGAGTTTATCACCAAAATAATCTCGATTGGGATCTCACAGTGGTATTACCATGCTAAGGCAGCCTTACTCGCAACAGCCAAGGTATCAAAACAACCTAGGAGGTCTATCAATAGATGAGTAGATACAAAACATGTGGTACAGCCAGGTGCAGTGGCACACACCTGTAGTCACAGCTACTCTGGAGGCTGAGGCAGGAGGATTGCAAGTCCAAGGACAACCTAGGCAACTTAAAGATCCTGTCTCAAAATAAAAATAAAATAAAACAAAAGGGCTGGGCCTGTAGCTCAGTGGCAGAGCACCCCTGGGTTCAAACCACAAAAAACTAAAAAATTAAAAAATATGGTACAAACATACAGTGTGTTGTCATTCAGCCTTAAAAGAAGGAAATCCCATCAATGCTATAACACGGATGAACCTTGAGGACATTATGCAAAGTGATGTAAGCCAGTCACAAAAGGATGAGTATTGCATAGCCCTACTTATATGAGGGATCTAAAATAGTAAAACTCATAAAACAATAGAATCAGGAAACAGGATGAGTTACCAGAGGCTGGGTGTGGGAAATGGGAAATTGTTGATCAACAGGATGAAGTTTCAGTTATGCAAGATGAATCACTTCTAGAGATCTGCTAGATTGTGCCCAGAGTTAACAACAGCGTATTGTGTTCTTAAACAGGTGTTAATAGGATAGATCTCATGTTAAGTATTCTGACCACCATAAAGGAATGAAAGCGTTCAGTGCATGGCAGGTACTCAGTGAGTATTTATTGCTGACAACAAATATCCCAACTCCTGTGAATTGGTTTTTCCATGTATGATATGTGCTTGTAGCTCTCACCTTTTTCCACCGACTAGCCTCACAAAGGCCCTTGGGGTATAGCAAGAAGCACTGCATGGATCCTGCAGCAACTGACCCTAAGAATTGGTCAGTGTTTTGTACCAATTTCTGGGCAGTACCCATAAGCATCCAATTCTCAGCCTCTTTTGGACCCTTGTTAGAAATATTGTGGAATGGCCAGGCATGGTGGCACATGCTTGTAATCCCAGTACTTGGGAGGCTGAGACAGGAGCATCGTAGGTTCGCGGCCAATCTCAGCTACTTAATGAGGCTTTCCACCACTTAGTGAGACCTTGTTTCAAAATAAAGAATAAAAAATAGGGTTGGGGTGTAGCTTGGAGGTAGAATGCCCCTGGGTTCAATCCCCAGTAACAAGGAAGGAAGGAAGTGAGGGAGGGAGGGAGGGAGGGAGAAAGGAAGGAAGGAAGGAAGGAGATGGAGTGATGGAATGGCTTGCCAAAGGTATGGAGGGTAAGATGTGGCAATAAAAGGGCTTTCTGAGTCAAAGGGAGATAAAGTTCTCTTTCAAGTCAGGAGACATCTAGAAGAAAAGGGAGGATGTCTTCACCCCCAACTCATTGAGAGTGCATTGAGGAGATAGTACTGAGCAGGCTTTACCTCCTCCAGGAAGCTTTGGGCAATGCCACCTGGCTGGTTTACGCCCCTCTCCACCTGCTACAATAATTTCTAAATCGAAGAACCTACTATATATTACTGAAATCATTTGTTTAGTCTGTTACCTGCTCTAGATTCCAACCTACAGAGGAAAAAACTATGCCATATATATCTCTGAATTCCCAGCACATTGTTCAGTCCCTAGCATACAGACGGTGCTCACTAAATGCAAGTGAATATACTTCCAGCCCATTGCTTTCCCACCATCCTGAAGCGGGCACACCATGAAAATAGTCACATTAAGTTGTTGATATCCAAGACCATAACCCTACATAGACCCATAGGCTGTGAGGACAAGTTCCAGAGTAGCTTCACAGCAAAAGGAGGAGCCCAGAGATATAAGTCTGGGACTTGTGTCATGAAGATGCCATTCTATTTATACCCTTTCTCAGTGAGACACAGACATATGGTATCTACGAACGCAGAAAAATCTGTGCACCTGGTGGTAATGTGCAGGTGGTGGAGTGAGTGTGTGTGTGTGTGTGTGTGTGTGTGTGTGTGTGTTGTAACAGAGTAAAAAAGCCATTGCCTACACAACTATCTCCCTCAGCTCAGCCTCCCATAACCTTCTCTTTGGACCATTCATTCAACAAATAGTTGTGTTTAACCCCACATTAGTTTGAGCTTGCTGACAGGCAACACTGGAAACTTGGTATTTGCTTGATTTGTTACTTACCAGAGCTATTTGCCTTCCCCAAATCAAAGCTTTCCTCAGCTCCTGATCTCATCCATCCCCTGTGTGACTTCAGTCCTTGGAACACTTCCTGGCATCTGGTTGGAGCCCAGCTCTGTGCCGGTCTTGAAAAAAACATTCGTGACTCTGTCCTCCAGGGCTTAACGTGATTGGAGTTAACAAATCTTCTACCTAAATGTCTCAGAAACCAAGAGCATTCTTCACATCTAGAAGACCTAGGAGGAGCAGTGGAAGCAAGGGTGAGCAACTCTTGTTAGACAGGCACAATCTTTGCTGATGAGAAAGTATACACGGAGAAGATGCCATTTGAATTTTACATTTCAATATTTTATATATTTTTTCTTTTTGAATGTACAGGAAACCCCCAAAATGAGAAGATATTCATTTAAAATGGAGATGACTTCTCACGCATCCTTTATCCCTTCCCTCTGGGGATGTCTCAGCTTCATTCCAAGAGCTCATTCACTTCTGAAGTTAGCTTTGACTTCCTTGCCAGATTGTCTCCATCCTCTCTTTTCTACTATGGCTCCGGACTCTCTTGTCTCTGGGACACTCCAATAACAGCTCTGCCCAGCCCCTGAGCTATTTCTACTTGCTTCTTTTGCAGGCTATGCTAGTGCTTTGTGCTTTGCATTGCTACCAGGGGCTTTTTATTGACCTCCATGAGGTCCTCAGTCAACTCTGCTATTAATTTCATTGCCCTTCCTGGACCACATGGTGATAGGAAAAGACAGAACAATTCATAGGTGTAGTCCTGGCCAGCCCTGGTCTTACCACAATTCTATGCATTCTACATTCTTGAGAAGGTCCTTGACATCTCCTTTCCTCAGGGAATCTTACTCCACTGTCCATAACCTGATTCTCAGTGGAAACCTCTATATTTACATAAAGACAATCTCCTTTTTGTCCACATTAATTTTCTCCCAACAGACACTAACAACTTGAGAAAGGATCTTTTTACACTGCTACCATCCTTCTCTTCTCTTCTCTTCTCTTCTCTTCTCTTCTCTTCTCTTCT
>PVLC010030671.1:0-19340 GCA_004027655.1 Graphiurus murinus
CCCAGCATTCGGGAGGCTGAGACCGGAGGATCCAGGTTCTCGGCCAGCCTCAGCTACCTAGTGAGGCACTCCACAACTTAGTGAGACTCGGTTTCAAAATAAAGAATAAAAAATAGGGCTGGGGGTATAGCTCGGAGGTAGAATGCCCCTGAGTTCAATCCCCAGTACCGCAAAAAAAAAAAAAAAAAAAAAAAAAAAAACCACCAGAACTTCATCTAATGCAGAATCCCAAACTCACCCCAGGCCCACTGATTCAGAATTTCTGGGTTTTGAGCCTGAAGTATCTGTGTGATATTATTGTATAAAAATTCTATGCTTGAGAGCTGGGCGTGGTGGCACACACCTGTAATCCCAGGACTTGGGAGACTGAGATATAAGGATTGCAGGTTCGAGACCAGCCTCAGCAACTTAATGAGGACCTCAGTAACTTAGCAAGACCCTGTTTCAATATAAAAAATAAGCTGGGTGTGGTGGCACACACTTGTAATCCCAGTACTTGGGAGGTTGAGACAGGAGGATCGTAGATTCGTGGCCAGCCTCAGTTACTTAGTGAGGCCCTCCACAACTTAGTGAGACCTTGTTTCAAAATAAAAAAATGAAATAAAATAGGGTGTAGCTCAGAGATAGAATGCCCTTGGGTTCAATCCCCAGTAAGAAAAGAAAAAAGAAAAGAAAAAAAAAAAAACGAAAAGAAAAAAATATATAAAAAATAAAGAAGGGCCGAGGTGCAGCTCAGAGGTAAAATACACCTGAGCTCAATCCCCAACACACACACACACACACACACACACACACACACACACACACACACACACATTATATTATCTTCATCTGTTTTTTTTTTTTTTTTTTTTTTGGTGGTACTAGGGATTGAACTCAGGGGCATTCTACAAGCTACACACTCAGCCCTATTTCATTTTTTTATTTTGAGACAGGGTCCATTAGATTGCTGAGAGTCTTTTTATATTGCTGAGGCCTGTCTCACTCAGTTGCTGAGGCTGGCTTTAAACCTGCCATCCTCATCTCAGCTTCCCAAGTTACAGGTATGTGCCACCACGTCCAGTTTATTTCTAATTTAAGTATGCAATTTCTTTCAGTGCTAACCAGCTGCCTTTTTTTTTTTTTTTTTTCTTGCGGTACTGGGGATTGAACCCAGGGGCACTCTACCTCTGAGCTATACTCCCAGCCCCATTTTTTACTCTTTATTTGGAAACAGGGTCTCACTAAGTTGTGGAGGGCCTCACTAAGTAGCTGAGGCTGGCTGTGAACCTGCAATCCTCCTGTCTCAGCCTCCCAAATACTAGGATTACAAGCGTGCGCCACCACTCCCAGTTCCAGCTGCCTTTTATCTGGACCATTTTTCAGGGTTGTTTAGATGAGGTGACATCTCCCCCCTAGATAAAAAGCAGGCTTGCCAATTGCTGGCTATAAAAGCAGTGCATTTCCCCTATTGCAGCTGCAAAGCAACCAACTGCATGTGTGGCCTCCATCTGGGCCCACACACATCTCCATTTGGACTGGGAAGAAAAGAAAACCAATACAAATATTCTGGCACTTACGTTACTTGCTGTGCTGTAATAAAGTCCTCTTTTTATTTTTTTCTTTGTGGCACTGAGGATTGAATACAGGGGCTTTCTAACTCTAAGCTACACTCCCAGCCCTATTTTATTTTATTTTTGCTGTACTAGGGATTGAACCCAGGGGCATTCTACCTCCAAGTTACCCTCCCAGCTCTATTTTTTATTCTTTATTTTGAAATAGAGTCTCACTAAGTTGCAGAGGGCCTCACTAAGTAGCTGAGGCTGGCCGTGAACCAGATTCTCTGGTCTCAGTCTTCCAAGTACTGGGATTACAAGCATGTGCCACCAAGCCTGGCCTTATTTTATTTTTTATTTTGAAACAGGGTTTCACTAGGTTGCAGAGTGCCTTGCTAAATTGCTGAGGCTGGCCTAAAACCAGTGATCCTTTTGTCTCAGCCTCCCAAGCACTGGGATTACATTTTTGGGCCACCACATCCAGTTAGTCCTTTGTTTCTGACCCAGGAGTTTTGTGTCTTCTGCCAATAACCATAAATCATTAACAAGACTAACTTATTAAAGCTTGTAAGTAAAGTAAAAATCAAATTTCAAACCCAATACCTTTGGCAACAAGGATTGGACACTGGTAGAGACATGGTTCTCTGGAACAGGAAATACAGCATGAGTCAGGCTTGGAGATAAAAACAAACAAACAAAACAAAACAAAACAGCCCTCCCTGGGCTCCAATAGCAAATGCCACCAGCCATGTGGAGGGTGGGGAGGGAGTTGGGATCCCTATCATCTTACTCCATAGGGAACAAGAGTGGAGTCAAGGTTTGGAGGCTGAGCAACGAGAGGTTGCCCAAATGGTGACATAGCTCTGCTCTATTATGGGACAAGGGGGAGCCTTCATCAGGGAACAAAATTTAGGTAACTTCTTGTGGTCAGCTCTGGTGACCTAGAAGACCCTCTCACCCTTATGCTAAAACTGGGCAAACCTTCAGGGATGTTATAACAATGGGGCAGCAAATGCCCCAAATGCAGGTAGACTGCTTGAAACAGTTCCCTGCTGTGCAGGCCACATGCTAAAAGATAAAAAAGCAGAAGGCTGAGCCCGGCGTGGTGGCACACACCTGTAATGCCAGTAGGAGGGAGGCTGAGACGAGGATCTCAGATTTGAAGCCAGCCTCAGCAACTTAGAGAGGCCCTTAGCAACTTAGTGAGACCCCTTTTCCAAATAAAAAATAAAATAGGACTGAGGGTGTAGCTCAAAGGTAGAATGCCTCTAGGTTCAAACCCCAGTGCCACAAAAATGATAGATAGATAGATAGATAGATAGACAGACAGACAGACAGACAGACAGACAGACAGACAGACAGCTGAGAGGAGTGTAGCTTGGAGATAGAATACCCCTGGGTTCAATTCCTGTATAAAATAAAACACCCCCAGAAGCCCAGCCTCCATCATGCCCAGCAGGCTGGGTGGCTTCCCCTGCTGCCTTCCAGCCTGGGGGTAGCAGAGGGTATTTATTCTTAGCAGGATCTCCAGGTTGTTTTCACTTGCTACAGCTTGACATACCTGTGCTGATTTCTCTGATTCCTGTAGGGGGAAAGGTGCTCAAATTCAACAATAGAGCTCTATGTTTTTGTTGCTTCTGCATCTGTGGTAGGAACTGGTGGGGCATTGCTGGCATCTTTTCCGTCTCATCGTGTAAGAGGGTGCTATTGGGACACAAAGATCACTTCTTTTTTTTTTTTTTTTTGTGGTACTGGGGATTGAACTCAGGGGCATTCTACCTCCAAGCTATACCCCCAGCCCTATATATATATTTTTTTGTTCTTTATTTTGAAACCGAGTCTCATTAAGTTGCGGAGTGTCTCACTAGGTAGCTGAGGCTGGCCGCGAACCCGGATCCTCCGGTCTCAGCCTCCCGAATGCTGGGATTACAAGCGTGCGCCACCACACCCAGCTCAAAGATCACTTCTTAACCTCTCTTTTTCCCCTCCTAGATGGTCGGGTGAAAACCATGCATACCTGTAATCCCAGTATTCTGGAGGCTGACCCAGGAGGATCGCAGGCTCGAAGCTAGCCTCACCAATTTATCGAGGCCCTTGGAAACTTAGTGAAACTGTCTCAAAATAAAGGATAAGCTGGGCGTAGTGGCGCACACTTGTAATCCCAGTACTTAGGAGGCTGAGAGAGGAGGATCTTGGGTTCGTGGCCAGCCTCAGCTACTTAGTGAGGCCATCTGCAACTTAGTGAGACTCTTTCAAAATAAAGGAATAAAATAGGGTGGGGGTGTAACTCAGGGGTAGAATGTCTCTGGGTTCCATCCCCAATACCCTCCCCCCCTACACACACACACACACACACACACACACACACACACACACACACACAGGATAAAATAGGGTTTGGGGTATAGCTCATAGGCAGAACACCCTCGGTTCAACCCCTAGTACCACATAAAAATTAAAAAAAAAAATAAAAAAAGGACAGGAGCTATACCTTAGAAGTAGAATGCCCCTAAATTCAATCCCCGGTACAAAGAAAACAAAACAAGAACCAGTAAGAAATTCTGGGAGAAGGACATCCCAACTTTAATACTTGTTTAATACTTGATTGCAGCCCAGGTACACCAGAGGCTATTTCTCACTACACCACCACCACCTGCTGGACATAGCCAGGTACACTCCTTTTTTTTTTTTTTGCAGTACTGGGGATTGAACCCAGAGGCATTCTACCTCCGAGCTCCACCCCCAGACCTATTTTTTTATTATTTATTTATTTATTTATTTATTTATTTATTTATTTGCAGTACTGGGGATTGAACTCAGGGGCATTCTACCTCCGAGCTATACCCCCAGCCCTACTTTTTTTTTTTTTTTTTTGCGGTACTGGGGACTGAACTCAGGGGCATTCTACCTCCGAGTTATACCCCCAGCCCTATTTTTTATTCTTTATTTTGAAACCGGGTCTCACTAAGTTGCGGAGTGCCTCACTAGGTAGCTGAGGTTGGCCTCGAACCTGGATCCTCCAGTCTCAGCCTCCCGAATGCTGGGATTACAAGCGTGCACCACCACGCCAGCTATTTTTTATTCTTTATTTTTTTATTTTTATTTTTATTTTTTTGCGGTACTGGGGATTGAACTCGCAGGCATTCTACCTCCGAGCTATACCACCAGCCCTATTTTTTGTTCTTTATTTTATTTTATTTTTTGTGGTACTGGGGATTGAACTCAGGGACATTCTACCTCCGAGCTATACCCCCAGCCCTATTCTTTATTCTTTATTTTGAAACCGAGTCTCACTAAGTGGCGGAGTGCCTCACTAGGTAGGTGAGGCTGGCCTCGAACCCGGATCCTCCGGTCTCAGCCTCCTGAATGCTGGGATTACAAGCGTGCGCCACCACACCCGGCTTATTATTTATTTTGAAACAGGGTCTCACTAAGTTGCGGAGTCCCTCACTAAGTAGCTGAGGCTGGCTGCGAATGCAGATCCTCCGGTCTCAGCCTCCCAAATGCTGGGATTACAAGCATGCACCACCACACCCGGCAGGTACACTCCTTTTGAAAAGCAGCTATTACCCTGTTAAGGGAAGGCTTTGCAGCTTTCTAGCTTGATATCCCTATTTGGGGGGAGTCAATTAGAACCTGATGATTTAAAAAAAAAAAAGTCGGGGAAGCCATGCAGGTGGCAGGAGCCTGTAATCTTAGTACTTGAGAGGCTGAGACAGGAGGATCTCAGGTTCAAGGCCAGTGTGTGATAGCTCAGTGAGACCCTATTTGAAAATAAAAAATAAAGCTAGGCATGGTGGCATTGCCTGTAATTCTAGTACGTGGGAGGCTGAGACAGGAGGATCTCAGATTCAAGGCCAGCGTGTGATAGCTCAGTGAGACCCTGTTTCAAAATAAAAAATAAAGCCGGGCCAGGCGTGGTGGTACACGTTTATAATCCCAGTACTTGGGAGGCTGAAACCCGATGATCTGGGTTTGAGGCCAGCCTCAGCTACTCAGTGAGGCCCATCACAACTTATTAGACCCTGTTTCAAAATAAAGACTAAAAAATAGGGTTGGGGATGTAGCTCAGCGGTAGAATGCCCCTGGGTTCAATCTCCAGTACCGAAAAATAAATACATAAATAAATAAAGCTGGGCATGGTGGCACACGCCTGTAATCCCAGTACTTGGGAGGCTGAGATGGGATGATTGCAGGTTCAAGGACAGCCTCAGGAAGTAGTGAGACTCTTATCAGCCTAGCAAGAATCTGTTTCAAAATAAAAAACAAAAGGGCTTGGGGTGTAGCTCAGAGGTAGAATGTCCCTGGTTCAATCCCCATTACAAAAGAAAAAAGAAAAAAGACACACACACACACACTATGAAAAGCCTGAAAGTCCTCACTAGCTGAATAGAAAAGATATATTTAAGAAAGTAGATAGCTTGGCCCTACACCATCTTTTTTTTTTTTTTTTTTTTTTTTTTTTTTTTTGTGGTGGTAGTGGTACTGGGGATTGAATCCAGGGGCATTCTACCTCCAGCCCTATTTTTTATTGGGGATTGAACCCAGGGGCATTTTACCTCTGAGCTACATCCCCAGTCCTACTTTTTGGTTATTTATTTATTTATTTATTTATTTATTTATTTATTTTGCAGTACTGGGGATTGAACTCAGGGGCATTCTACCTCCGAGCTACACCCCCAGCCCTATTTTTTATTCTTTTTTTTTTTTGTGGTACTGGGGATTGAACTCAGGGGCATTCTACCTCCGAGCTATACCCCCAGCCCTACTTTTTATTCATTATTTTGAAACCGAGTCTCACTAAGTTGCGGAGTATCTCACTAGGTAGCTGAGGCTGGCCTCGAACCCGGATCCTCCGGTCTCAGCCTCCCAAATGCTGGGATTACAAGCATGCGCCACCACGCCCGGCTCTATTTTTTATTCTTTATTTTGAAACCGAGTCTCACTAAGTTGCGGAGTGCCTCACTAGGTAGCTGAGGCTAGTCTCGAACCTGGATCCTCTGGTCTCAGCCTCCCGAATGCTGGGATTACAAGCGTGCGCCACCACGCCCGGCTATTCTTTATTTTGAAACAGGGTCTCACTAAGTTGCCGGAGTGCCTCACTAGGTAGCTGAGGCTGGCTGCGAACCTGGATCCTCCAGTCTCAGCCTCCCAAATGCTGGTATTACAAGCATTTGCCACCACACCCAGCTCTCTTTATTTTTGAAACAGAGTCTCACTAAGTTCTGGAGAGCCTCACTAGGTAGCTGAGGCTGGCCGAGAACCCTGATCCTCCGGTCTTAGCCTCCCAAGTACTGGGGTTACAAGCGTGTGCCACATACCTGGCTACCATTCTTGGTTTTACATGAGAAATTGGCATTGGGAGAAACTGACCAAAACAGAGATGTGGGCCAATGGGGCCCACAAGTCTCAGAGATTCCCCTAAATGCAGTCTAACATCAGTTCCCTGTTGTTGGGAAGGCTAGCCAACATGGGTCAATAGTCAAGCTGTCAGGGAGCAGACATTCCACTCTCCCTGTTGTTGTAACATCTGGTTGTCAAGCCCTGAAGGAGCCTCCTCCAGAATCAGCTCCACCTCCCTCACCTCCTGCTCATAAAGCAGTCTTGTCACTGAATGTGATCATCTTCCAAAAAGGTTCATTTCTTCTCAGCTGTCTCTGGGCTAATGATCAGGATGAAACAGGTGGGGAGCTCTATAGACTTATTTTAAAAATTTAGAGCCAGGCATGGTGGTGCATGCTTGTAATCCCAGTCCTTGGGAGGCTAAGACAGGAGGATCGCAGGTTCATAGCTAGCCCCAGCAACTTTAGCCCTCGGCAACTTAGTGAGACCGTGTTTCAAAATAAAGAATTAAAAAATAGGGCTGGGGGTGTAGCTCAGAGGTAGAATGCCCCTGGGTTCAATCCCCAGTACCAATAAAAAAAGGGATGATGATGATGATGATTTTTTTAGTACTGGGGATTGAACCCAGAGGCACTCTATGTCTGAACTACACTCCCAGCCCTATTTTATGTACATAATTTATTGGTGTGTGTGTGTGTGTGTGTGTGTGTGTGTGTGTGTGTGTGTTACTTGGGATGGAACCCAGTGGCATTCTACCTCTGAGCTACATGCTTTTTTTTTTTTTTACTGGGAATGGAACCCAGGGGTATTCTACCTCTGAGCTACACTCCCAGCCATATATATATATATATATATATATATATATATATATATATATATATTTTATTCTTTTTTATTTTGAAACAGAGTCTCACTAAGTTGCAGAGGGCCTCACTAAGTAGCTGAGGCTAGCCTTGAACCTGTGATCCTCCTATCTCAGCCTCCCAAGTACCGGGATTACAAGCATGCACCACTACATGCAGCAGGAGCTACATGTTTTGTTTGGAAACAGTCTCTCTAGCTTGCTGAGAGTCTTGCTACATTGCCATGGCTGGCTTCCAACCTGTGATCCTCCTGCCTCAGCCTTCCAAGTACTGGGATTACAGGTGTGTACCACTATGCCCCGCTGAAAATTTAGGATTTGCCTGACATTTCTTGGCATAATGCTTTATTTTCCCCCAAGTGGCTACCCCGGTCCTGCCTGAGTAGCATACCCTTTGAATGCATGCCAGCCAAAAGCCTGGCCTAAGGAATTCAAACTTAATTCTCCAACCACCAGGATTCTTGTTGAATTGACCTGGTCTTAGATCACAAAGACAACAACCACTTGATTGAGGACTCTGCTCTCTGGATCCCTTTACACATCATGCCAGTTGAACAAAGGTCCTAAAGATATCCACATGTATGTGTGTGTATGTTTGTGTGTGCAAAAATAAACACATACAAAAGGACAGCCAGATGTAGTAACTTAGTGAGACCCTGTTTTGGAAAAAAAAGGAAAGAAAGAAAAGGAAAAAGGGGCTGGGAGTATAGCAGTAAAAGGCCCCTGTGTACAATTCTCAGCACCAAAAAAAAAAAAAAAAGGAAGAAACTGGACCAGGTGGTGCTGGTGCATGCCTGCAATCTCAGTACTTGGGAGGCTGAAACAGGAAGACCAAAGGTTTGAGGCCAGCCTCATCAATTTAGTGAGACTCTCAGCAATTTAGCATGACCTTGTCTCAGAATAAAATAGGGGCCAGGTATGGTGACACACACCTACTTGGGAGGCCGAGACAGGAGAATTGCAGATTCAAGACCAGCCTCAGCAACTTAATGAGATTCTCAGCAACCTAGTGAGAACCTGTTTCAACACAAAAAAATTTTAAAAAGGGCTGGAGCTGGGCATGATGGTGTACACCTATAATTCCAGTACTTGGGAGGCTGAGATAAGAGGATTGCAGGTTCAAGGCCTGCCTCAGCAATTTAGGGAGACCCTTAACAACTTAGTGATACCTTGTTTCAAAATAAAATAAAAAGGGCTGAGTGTATAGTTCAGAGGTAGAAAGCCCCTAGGTTCAATTCCTAGTACTAAATAAACAACAACAACAAAGAAAAGAAAAGAAAGAAGAGGAGGAGGAGAAAAGATGGTAGTTGTTGGGTCAGCAAATCCTGTTGACTCAGCTTTCAAAGTGTATCCTGGCCAGGTGAGGTGGTACACGCCTGTAATCCCAGTATTTGGGAGGCTGAGACAGGAGGATGACAAGTTTGAAGCCAGCCTAAGCAATTAGTGAGACTCTCCTTAACCTTGTAAGGCTGTTTCAAAATAAAAATAAAACAGAGCTGGGGTGTGAAATGCCTCTGGGTTCCATCCCCAGTACCACAAAATACATACATACATAATTTTTTAAAAGGGTCAAGGATGTAGCTCAGAGGTAGAATGCCTCTAGGTTCAATCCCCAGTAACACACACACACACACACACACACACACACACACACACACACACCAAAACAAAACAAAACAAAACAATGTATCCTGATTTCAACCAGGACTCCCAGGGATGCTGAACAGATCATATAGGTTGTGCCCAATATCCAAGGCATCTGCGTGAGGGGCACATGAAGGCTGACACCCAGCCTGAGTTCCTGAAGGGATGTCTTGTTTTGTCTTCTCTTCTTTCCCTTTCCTTCCCATCTTTTTTTCATTCTCTGTCTTTCTGTCATCCTGGGGACTGAAACTAAGGGAGCTTTACTACTGAGCTACATCCCTAGCCCTATTGATTGATTGATGATTGAGGTACTGGGGATTGAACTTGGGGGCATTGTACCTTCGAGCTACACCCCCAGCTCTATTTTATTTTTATTTTGAAACAGGGTCTTGCTAGGTTGATGAGAGTCTCTCTACTTGCTGAGGCTGTTCTCGAATCTATGATCCTCATGTCTCAGCCTCCCAAGTACTGGGGTTACAGGCGTGTGCCACTATGCCTGGCCTTTTTTGTTTTGAAACAGGGTTTTGCTAGGTTGCTGAGAGTCTCACTATATTGCTGAGACTGTCTTTGAACCTGAAATTCTTTTGTCTGTCTTCCAAGTACTGGGATTACAAGCACAGGCCACCATTCCTGGCTTATTTTTATTTTGATACAAGGTCTTACTAAGTTTCTGAGGTTGGCCTTGAACTTAGAATCTTACAGCTTCAGCCTCCCAAGTAGGGTGGCTGGACAGACATGTGCTCTCACGCCCAATAGGGATCTTTTTCTAACAGGGCCAAAGGCAGATAGATACCTACTGGCCTGAGTCATCTCTCACCTCTACCTCTATTGTCCCGGTCCAAACAAATATCAAATATTAGCCGGGCGTGGTGGCGCACGCTTGTAATCCCAGCATTCGGGAGGCTGAGACCTGAGGATCCAGGTTCGCAGCCAGCCTCAGCTACCTAGTGAGGCACTCCGCAACTCAGTGAGACTCTGTTTCAAAATAAAGAATAAAAAGGGGCTGGGGGTGTAGCTCAGAGGTAGAATGCCCCTGAGTTCAATCCCCAGTACTGCAAAAAAAAAAAAAAAAAAAAAAAATCAAATATTTTTTTTGTGTGTGGTACTAAGGATTAAACCCAGGGGAATTCTACCTGAGGGATACCTCCAGCTCTTTATTTATTTTTTTATTTGGAAACAGGATCTTGCTAAGTTGCTGACAGCTTCATTAAATTGCTGATGCTGACTTTGAACTTCTGATCCTCTTATCTCAGCCTCCCAAGTAGTAGGATTAAAGCATGTGCCACCACACTCAGCTTCATATCTTTTTTTTTTTTTTTTTTGCGGTACTGGGGATTGAACTCAGGGACATTCTACCTCCGAGCTACACCCCCAGCCCTATTTTTTATTCTTTATTTTGAAACCGAGTCTCACTAAGTTGCGGAGTGCCTCACTAGGTAGCTGAGGCTGGCCTCGAACCCGGATCCTCCGGTCTCAGCCTCCCAAATGCTGGGATTACAAGCGTGCACCACCATGCCCAGCATTCATATCTTCTTCTTCTTCTTTCTTTCTTTCTTTTTTTGGTTCTGGGGATTGGACTCAGGAACATTCTACCTCTCATCTATACTCCCAACCCTTTCCATTTTTTAAAATTTTATTCCTTTGTGTGTGTGTGTGTGTGTGTTATTGGAGATTAAACCCAGGGTTCTTCTACCTCCTCCAAGCTACACCCCCAGCCCTATTTTATTTTATTTTGAAACAGGGTCTTGCTAGGTTGATGAACATCTCACTACTTTCGAAGGCTATCCTTGAAACCATGATCCAGCCTTCCAAGTATTGGGATTACAAGTGGGGGCCACCATGCCCAGCCTGTGTGTGTGTGTGTGTGTGTGTGTGTGTGTGTGTGTGTAGTACTGGAGATTGAACCTTGAACCTGGGGACATTCTACCTCTGAGTTACACTTCCAGCCCTATTTTTTTTTTTAATTTATTTTGAAGCAGGGTCTCACTAGGTGATGAGAGTCTCACTACTTGATGAGGCTGCCCTCAAATTTGTGGTTCTCTGTCTCAGCCTCCCAAGTACTGGGATTATAAGGCGTGCACCACAACACCTGGCTTATTTTTATTTTTTTATTTGTGGTACTGGGGATTGAACCCAGGGGCATTCCACCTCTGAGCTACACCCCCCAGCCCTATTTTTTTATTCTTTATTTTGAAACAGGGTCTCACTAAGTAGTGGAGGGCCTCACTAAGTAGCTGAGGCTGGCTGTGAACCCGGATCCTCCAGTCTCAGCCTCCCAAGTACTGGGATAACAAGCATGCGCCACCATGGCCCGGCTCAGGTAAATTCTTTTTTAACTTCTCCTTGGTCAGAAGACCCATCTCCGGGGGAGATTTCTCAGATCTCTTCCTTTGAGGGTTGTTAGTCCTTCAATTTTCCTTCACCCACATTCCTAAATGGGAGACTGTTTAATTCCCCTGTAAGTCACCATTATCACCAGAAAATATTTCCTTGGTCAGTAGGATCAATACACAAATCTCTGCCTACTTTCCTCCTTCTTTCTCTTCTTTTTCCTTTGTGGTGCTGGGGACTGAACCCAAGGGTATTTCTACCATACAGCTACACCCCCCGCCCCCATTTAAGTTCTTTTTTTTCCGGTACTGGGGATTGAACTCAGGGGCATTCTACCTTCGAGCTAAACCCCCAGCCCTATTTTTTTTATTCTTTATATTAAAACAGGGTCTCATTAAGTTGCGGAGTGCCTCACTAGGTAGCTGAGGCTGGCTGCGAACCGGGATCCTCCGGAGCCTCCTAGTAAGTTCTTTAATTAATTATTTTTGTGGTGCTGGGGATTGAACCCATGGCTTTGTGCTTGCTGGGCAAGCACTCTACCACTGAGCTATATCCTCAGCCCTTCCTTAACTTCTTTACTTTGAAACAGAGTCTCTAGAGCCGGGCGTGGTGGCCCAGGCTTGTTATCGGGAGGCTGAGACCCGAGGATCCGGGTTTGCGGCCAGCCTCAACTACCTAGTGAGGCACTCCGCAACTTAGTGAGACCTGGTTTCAAAAAGTAAAGAATAAAAAATAGGGCTGGGGGTATAGCTCAAAGGTAGACTGCCCTTGAGTTCAATCCCCAATACTGCAAAAAAAACCAAAAACCAAAAAACAAAAAATAAAACAGGGTCTCTAGGTTGCCTGTCCTGGAACCTGCAATTCTCCTATCTCAGCCTCCCAAGTACTGGGATTACAGGTATGTGCCACCATGTCCGGCTTTTTTGCCTGCTTTTTAGGAATTTATACTTTGGGTGAGGGGTACAGACATCCTAAAAGAGCCAGACAGGCAGGGTGTGACAGTTCAGGCCTGTAATCCTATATTTGGGAGTCTGAGGCAGGAGGATTGCATGTTCAAGGACAGCCCCAGCAACTCAGTGAGAACCCTGTTTCAAAAAAAAAAAAAAAAAAAAAAGGCTGGGGGTGGGTGTGGCTCCAAGGTAGAAAGCCCCTGGGTTCAATCCCCAGGGCCTTGCAGGTTGTGGTCGGAAGATTGGATTTCATTCCGAGTCCAATTAACACAGCAATTCATTCATTCTGCAACAGCCTTGAGAACGGGGCATCCTCATCCCAATTTTACCGACAAGGACAATCAAATTGGGGCAGGGAGCCGGGCGTGGTGGTGCACGCTTGTAATCCCAGCATTTGGGAGGCTGAGACTGGAGGATCCGAGTTCGAGGCCAGCCTCAGCTACCTAGTGAGGCACTCCACAACTTAGTGAGACCCTGTTTCAAAATAAAGGATAAAAAAAATAGGGCTGGGGGTCTAGCTCGGAGGTAGAATGCTCCCATGTTCCATCCCCAGGACCGCAAAAAAAAAAAAGTTTGGGTAGGGTGTTAAGTTGTGCAAAGTCACCTCATGCAAAAGGCGGGAGAGGGTCTACGGAAATCCGTCCAGCTCCGCGGCCCAGAAGCCGCGAGCCGCCAGCGGGGTCAGGGCCCCGCACCACGCGGACACCGAGCATGCGCCGCTCGCCGACGGAAGCCGGGAAGGAAGGGGGCGGGGCTGAGGCTGGCGGGCGCGGGGAAAATGGCGGCGGCGGCAGCTGCAGCGAACGGGACCGGTGGGAGCAGCGGGATGGAGGTGGATGCAGCAGGTAACGGGCCATGCAGGGTGGCTTCTGGAGACACCATTCTGGGGTATGCGAAGGCCTTCCTGGACTCCCAGGAGAAGCGACATCTCTCCTTGGATAACTTGGCGGGAGGGATGAACGGCCCGGGCTCTGCCGTCCCCCACTCCAATCTCCAGAGAAGAACGTGGGGCGCAGACTCTCACTCTTTCTCTTTTCCCTCCACCTTTAGTAGTCCCCAGCGTGATGGCTTCCGGAGTGACTGGGAGTGTTTCAGTCGCTCTTCATCCCCTTGTCATTCTCAACATCTCAGACCACTGGATCCGCATGCGTTCCCAGGAGGGACGACCTGTGCAGGGTGAGTGGTTCTGCACAAACCTTCGATCCCCAGAGGTCTTTTCCTCTTCCCTTACTGAAGCCAATACTCCCTCCTTCAAGTATCTGCTTCTCAAACATTTGGTTAACACTGACCTCAGACCCTCAGGTGCTTAGGGAAAAGTTTCGGATTCCTTACCTTCATCTATTACATGTTTTCTCCCCAGTGATTGGGGCTCTGATCGGGAAGCAGGAGGGCCGAAATATCGAGGTGATGAACTCCTTTGAGCTGCTGTCCCACACCGTGGAAGAGAAGATTATCATTGACAAGGAATATTATTACACCAAGGAGGAGCAGTGTGAGAGGGGAATAGAAGTGGGGAGGAGTGGGAGTTAAAAACAAACAAACAAAAAACAACACACACACAGAAGATCCAGAGGGTTGGGAAGGAATTAACAGGAGAGGATGAGAACAGAGGAGGGAAGATGATAGTAGCTAAATAGATCTCAGAAAAAGAACACATTTGGGCATTTTTCTGAAGAAAAGTAAAGGATGAAAAAACAGGGTAGGAAGGAATAATTGTTCTAAACTGAGCCAGGATTTGAGAAGGGAGGGGAGAAAATGGTAGAAGTACACCAGGAGTTCAAACCAAGGAAGGATGGTTTAAGAAAATACTGTGAACTCTGGTCCCTTTTTCTCCAGTTAAACAGGTATTCAAGGAGCTGGAGTTTCTGGGTTGGTATACAACAGGGGGGCCGCCTGACCCCTCCGACATCCATGTCCATAAGCAGGTATACACACTCACATGTGTGCTGCATGCTGGGGCAGAGAATAAGAGGATGAGGGGAAGAAGGATGATGGGCCATTGACTTTCCTGTGCAATTTCCCTCTCTCAGGTGTGTGAGATCATTGAGAGCCCCCTTTTCCTTAAGTTGAACCCGATGACCAAGCACACAGATGTGAGTATTACTGACCTCCAGCCTACTTTTATGCTTGTCTATCACCATTATCCTAATCTCTTGCTTTATTTTGCTGTGAAACATTTATTGGGGAATGCTGAAAGTTGAATCTCCATACTGACCCACCAGCTATATGACTTTTTTTTTTTTGCGGTACTGGGGATTGAACTCAGGGGCATTCTACCTCTGAGCTATACCCCCAGCCCTGTTTTTTATTCTTTATTTTGAAACAGGGTCTCACTAAGTTGCGGAGTACCTCACTAGGTAACTGAGGCTGGCCACGAACCTGGGTCCTCTGGTTTCAGCCTCCCAAATGCTGGGAATACAATTGTGCGCCACCACGCCCAGCTAACTGTATGACTCTCGAGTTAACCATTTAAGCTCTAAGAGACACTTTCCTATGTAAAACAGGGATGATCCTTACTTCACTGGATTCTTAGGAAAATTAGATGAGAGGAAATGTGTGAAATGGCCCAGCTCAATTTTTTGGCATATAAAAGTATAGGTTTTGGCTGGGCATGGTGGCGTACACTTGTAATCCCAGCATTTGGGAGGTTGAGACTGGAGGATCTGGGTTTGTGGCCAGCCTCAGCTACCTAGTGAGGCACTCTGCAACTTAGTGAGACCCTGTTACAAAATAAAGAATAAAAAATAGGGCTGGGGGTATAGCTAGAATGCTGGGGTAGAATGCCCCATGTTCAATCCCCAGTACCGCAAAAAAAAAAAAGAAGTATAGGTTTGGGTGCATTTGCAGAGCTGTTGTCTATTTGTTTACAGCTTCCTGTCAGCGTTTTTGAGTCTGTCATCGATATAATCAACGGAGAGGTAATACTTTACTTACCTTTCAGCCTTCAGATTCTGCTCTTATCCTGTTTTCCCTATTTTGATTCTATGTGGGATACTCTACCTGCAGGCCACAATGTTGTTTGCTGAGCTGACTTACACTTTGGCCACAGAAGAAGCTGAACGAATTGGTGTAGACCATGTGGCTCGAATGACAGCAACAGGCAGTGGAGAGAATTCTACTGGTGAGGGAGATGATTCCTTGGAAGCAGGGTGCAAGGTGTGGCAATGTGTCTTCTTACCCTTCATCTGTCTTCCCCGCAGTTGCTGAACACCTGATAGCGCAGCACAGCGCCATCAAGATGCTGCACAGTCGAGTCAAGCTTATCTTGGAATATGTCAAGGCCTCTGAAGCAGGTAGGACAGGTGCCTCCCTGTTATTCTTACCATTGTTTCTCCCCCTCCTGGGGAAGTGACAGCATCCACATCAATGCAGCCTCTTTGTGCCCTTAGGAGAAGTCCCCTTCAACCATGAGATCCTGCGGGAAGCCTATGCTTTGTGTCATTGTCTCCCAGTGCTCAGCACAGACAAGTTCAAGACAGACTTTTATGATGTGAGTGTAAAACCCCAGAAGGGAGGTGGGGTTTACGCCCTCAGCTTTGCTTACAGAACATGGGACTCCATGTGAGACCCCCTGGGGAACTGGTTGTTTCTGTTCCCTCCCAGCAATGCAATGATGTGGGGCTCATGGCCTACCTCGGCACCATCACCAAAACTTGCAACACCATGAACCAGTTCGTGAACAAGTTCAACGTCCTCTATGATCGGCAAGGCATCGGCAGACGAATGCGGGGGCTCTTCTTCTGATGAGGGTACTTGAAGGGATCATGCGCAGGGGTCAGACAACTGTCCCAAAGGGGCCAGGCGCTATACTCCCTTTAGAAACTGCTGTCATTAATAAAAGAAGCCCCTTAGCACTCCTTCCAGTGGCTTTGTCCTCTCTTAGGTTCCACACTGGTTTTTCAACTTGGATCTTAAAGGAGGCCCTTGGTTTAGCCTTGCTCAGAGGCAGTCCCTGTTTAACTCTATCAGCTCTTGTTGACCCCCTTCAGTGACTGAGCTTACTGCTGCCTGAGGCAACCCCACGTTCAGTCAGGTGGACTGTATACTGAGTCAAAAGCTGTCCCCACCTCAGTGATCTTTGTTGTCTTTGAATGCCATTCTGACTTCAGCTTATATAAGCCAACCTTATAAACATGACAAATGATTGCTTTCCAAGCTAAGTTTCATTGGAAATGTTTTTCACATAGAAAAATGGGGAGGAGGGAATATTTACTTTTTATTATAGAACAACACCTTGATTCCATGAGCACAGAGAATTACCAAGTGTTTTTTCAATTGTTTCTGCCTGCCTTACCTGTGTGGTACCTCAACTCTGAGGCACAGGGACTAGTTAGTATCCGTACTTTGAAGACAAGGCCCAGAAAGGGGTCTAAGACTTGATATATAGTTACTTATGTTAGATGATACATTTCTAACATGTCACTGCAGTTTCCCAGTTTTCATTATCCTCTAAATAGGGTTTTAGAGGGAATTGGGGCTAAGGATGAATGCCTAATGAGAACATTAACAGAAAAATCCCAGTACTTGGGGGGCCGGGTGTGGTGGCGCACACTTGTAATCCCAGCATTCGGGAGGCTGAGACCGGAGGATCCGGGTTCGCGGCCAGCCTCAGCTGCCTAGTGAGGCACTCCGCAACTTAGTGAGACTCGGTTTCAAAATAAAGAATAAAATATAGGACTGGGGGTATAGCTCGGAGGTAGAATGCCCTTGAGTTGAATCCCCAGTACTGCAAAAAAAAATCCCAGTATTTGGGAGGCTGAGACATGAGGGTCACAGATTCAAAGCTAGCCTCAGCAACTTAATGAAGCTCTCCTAACTTAGCGAGACCCTGTTTCCAAATAAAAAATAAAATAGGTCTGTTGGTGTAGCCCGCAGGTAGAAGGCCCCTGGGTTCCATCCCCAGCACCCCCCCCCCCACACACAAAAAAACTGGATGCTGTGGTGCACACCTATAATCTCAGTACTTGGGAGGCTGAGACAGGAGTACTACATGTTTGAGGACAGCCTGAGCAAGTAGTGAGATACTCATCAACCTAGTGAGATCATTTCAAAATAAAATAGGGCTGGAGGTATAATTCAGTGGTAGAATGCCTCTGGGTTCAATCCCTAGTTAACACACATACACAGGCTGGGCATGGTGGTGCATGCTTGTAATCCCAGTACTTGGGAGGCTGAGACAGGATTTCAGGTTCAAAGCCAACCTCAGCAGCTTAGTGAAACTCTCAGCAACTTAGTAAGACCCTAATTCCAACTTAAATAAAACAGGGCTGGAAATGTAGCTCAGAGATAGAATGTCTCTGGCTAGATTCAATCCCCAGCACAAGGGGGAAGAAAAAATAGAAAAGGAAGCTGGGTGTGGTGGTGCATGCCTATAATCATAATACTTGGGAGGCTGAGATGGAAGGTTCAGACCAGCCTCAGCAACTTAGTGAGACCCTTTTCAAAAAACAGAAGAGCCAAGCCTGGTGGCATATACTTGTAACCCTAGTACTTGGGAGGCCAAGACAGGAAGATTGCTGGTTTGAGGACAGCCACAACAATTTAGTGAGGCTTTCTACAACCTAGTGAGACCCTGTTTCCAAATAAGAAATAAAATAGGAAGCTGGGAGGCTGAGACAGAAGGATCCAGGTTCACGGCCAGCCTCAGCTACCTAGTGAGGCACTCCGCAATTTAGTGAGACTCGGTTTCAAAATAAAGAATAAAAAATAGGGCTAGGGGTGAAGCTCGGAGGTAGAATGCCCCTGAGTTCAATCCCCAGTACTGCAAAAAAAAAAAAAAAATAGGTTGGGGGTGTAGCTCGGAGGTAGAATGCCCCTGGGTTTCATCCCTAGTACCAGGAAAAATAAATAGAATCAGTCTGAGGGTATAGCTCAGAAATAGAATGCCTCTGGGTTCAATTCCCAGTACCCCTCTCTCCACACTCACAAAAGGGCTGGTGATATAACTAAGAGACAGAATGCCCATGAGTTCAATGCCTGGTACTATACATGCATGCACACAAAAGAAAACAAACCCTTGGTCTGAGAGGCCCTGAATCCCATATTGGTACTGTGTCCCCAAAGCCTGACTGGTACACACTGTAAGGCTCCCTAAGTGGGGCTAAACAGGGAAGAGGAGTGAGAATGAGAGGATCAAAAAAAGTGGACACCTAGACCAGTCTCCTCTTGGCAGGGACATCCTATTACTTGCTACACCCCCAGCATCTATATTGGTGCTCAGCAAAGAATAGGTACATTGTATGGTTTATCAAGAAGACAGAATTTGAGTCAAGGACAAAAAGGAATGAGATAATTTTAAAAACCCTCCCATTTTATTATTTTTTTGGTACTGGGGATTGACCTAGGGGCAATTCTATCTCCTAGCTATACCCCTAGTCCTATTTTATTGTTAATTTTGAAATGGTCTAAGTTGCAGAAGGCCTCAAGTTGCTGAAGCTGGACATGAACCTGCGATCCTCTTTAAATACTGGGATTAAAGCCGGGCGTGGTGGCGCACGCTTGTAATCCCAGCATTTGGGAGGCTGAGACCGGAGGATCCGGGTTCGCGGCCAACCTCAGCTACCTAAGTGAGGCACTCCGCAACTTAGTGAGACCCGGTTTCAAAATAAAGAATAAAAAATAGGGCTGGGGGTATAGCTCGGAGGTAGAATGCCTCTGAGTTCAATCCCCAGTACC
>PVLC010030672.1:0-19329 GCA_004027655.1 Graphiurus murinus
ATATCCTGCAGAGGTATAGCAACAAAAAATGTGTAGCACTGGCATAAAAACAGACACAAAGACCAATGGGATGAAACAGAAGATACAGAAACAACCAACACAGATACAGCCACCTGATCCTTGACAAAGGTGCCAAAGACATAATTGGAGAAAAGACAGTCTTTTTAACAAATGGTGCTAGGAAAACGGTGTATCTATATGTAGAAGAATGAAACTAGATCCCTATCTCTGACCCTGTATACAAAAGTCAACACAAAGTGGATCAACAAGTGAGTGAGATCCTGTTTCCAAATAAAAAATAAAATCAGTCTGAGAGTGTAGCTCAGAGGTAGAATGCCCCTGGGTTCAATCTCCAGCACCACAAAAAAAAAAAAAAAAGTCAAGGGCTGCATGTTTTCTCTCATATGGGGAAGCAAGAGAGAAAAAAGAGAAAGGGTAGAGGATAACACGAAAATAGAAATATAAAAAGGAGATCAGTAGAGTGAGGAAAGAAACCAAGGAGAAGGAGGAGGGAGGCAAATGGAAGATACTGGGAAATTAAATTGACGGAATTATGTCACATGCACGTATAAATATGTAACAACAAACCTCACTATTATATGTCATGATGAAATACCAATTTAAAAAGTCTACATTGAGATTATAGTATAATAATTGAATAACTTTTCTTTCATTGACAAATATTACCGGCACTTTTGTAATTGTGTAAACAGATTTCAAATTTAATCGAATTTTCCATGCTGAGTATTTCAACATAACAATGATAGGTCGAGTTGTAAAATGAATTATTAGAACACTCAGCCCACATACAGTTGGTTTGACTGCCTCTAGAGGATAAAACACTACGAAAATAATTATCTAGCATACGTGATGACTCTTAAAATTGTGCCCACCAGGATATCCTGGGTGGCTCACACCTTGGATGACCATAACCTGGGCACCTGGAACACTGGGTCCTCCAGCTGCTCCCTGGGCTCCTAGGACATGGGCTCCTCTAGCTGCTCCTTATCTTCAGTGGGCACTGGTGGCTCAGCAGCTGGCTTCTAATGGATGGATGTTCAGGGTGGTAAGGCAGGTGGTGGATTGGCTCCTGGCAGGACTGTGGACCATTCCCTTCAACTGCCCTCTGAGAGACACCCAAGGCTCCACCTAAGGAATGAGGTCCCCACTTAGGGGTGCACAGGCCGAGCTGATGTCCCAGAGCACCATAGACTCTTCAGCCACCCTGAAACAATATCCATTTTTGAGGTAATGGGAAGACTTCCAGAGAGGGGGGGGAATGTGCTGGTCAGAGTGAGGAGCAAGTTAAAAATACAAACTTGAGAAAACCCATACTTAAGAGGTAGATGGACAAGTAGCAGCTTGGAGAGGAAAACCAAAGCTGAGGGGTCACAAAAGTCAAAGAAAGGGGATGATTAACCAAGAGAAGGAGTAAAGCCCCAAGTGCTGCTCAAAGGAGGAGGAGAGGTGACAGCTGTGAGAATCTGGTGGAGGAACAGCTGATGGTGCCTGGGGAGACAGAGGTCTAGGGGAGACGTAAGGTCCTGGGTACAATTTGGTGGCTCTGGAATTCACATGGCAAATAGAATTGGCCCAAGGAAAGGAGTCCACAAAGGTCACTGATGGTGCTGGGAAGAAGGGGGGAAGGCTCTTTAAAAGAGCCAGGACCTGGGAGGCATGAGTTCAGGGGTCCATAAAGAGAGGTCTTCCTGGAAAGGAGGGATCTCCTCTGTTTCTGACTTGAAAGCAAAGATTTTCCTATTTGGGGTGACAGAAGGAGGCTCAAGGAGCCAGAAGCCACCAACTAGTCAATTGGTACAACAGATGGGAACAGCTGGCCCATGGCAATGTTCCTTCATTATTCATGTGCCAGCATTTTCTAGACAGCTGCCGGGTGCCAGGGCCAGGGACAACTGAGACATGGCTCTCTCCCATTAAGAAAAAGGGAAGTGAGCAAGGTGTCAAGTGATCACAGATCTAGCAACTGGGACATTGCAAGATGAAGCAGAAAGCATAGGAAGATACCCAACTCACTTTCTGGGCCAAGCAGGCTCCCTTAAAAGGAGATTGCCTCTCAACCAAGATATGAGAAGGAGGAGGTAGAAAAAAAGACAAGAAATGTTCCAGGAAACTGCCCAGGGACAAAATAGATCACAGGCCTTTAGGAACTAAAATAGTCATTCTGGATAGAGTGTTGATAACAAAGTATAGAAAGGCAGGAGATGGTGGCTAGAGAGAGAAAGCCAGAGACTCATCAGGAAGGACCTTGCACCTAGGTTAAGGGTTCTGTGTCTGTCTAAGGTTCTTCCCAGTCTTTGGATTGAAGAGATTAATCTAAAGGAAAAAATCTTTTTCTGTCCTCTTAAACTCTATAGGATACAAAGGCCCCTAATCTACAGAGGAAAATAATGAATATTGGAACATTCCAGTGATGTGGTATTTCAAGCAGATGGATAAAGTGACCCCAAAGATCAAAGCCTTTACAAACAATGTTAATTATATCTAGTAGTTAGTCATCCTGATTCTTTCCTTTCTTTCTGGGGATTATATAGAAAGCATATCAATCATGTCTGTATTTCCATAAATACCATTTTGTTGTCTCATTTCTGTGTGTGTGTGTGTGTGTGTGTGTTTACATGGTAATGAGGACTGAACTCAGAGGCATTCTACCTCTGAGCTACAACCCAAACCCAATTTTATTTTTAATTTTGAAATAGAGTCTCACAAAGTTGTGGAGGGCCTCACCAAGTTGCTGAGGCTGGACATGAACCTGAAATTCTCCTGTCTAAGCCTCCCAAGTACTGGGATTGCAAGAGAACACCACCACGCCCAGCTTATTGTTTCACTTCTCAGTTCAGAAATCTTTTATCACTCCCTAGTACCTTTCCCACTAAGTCTGAGCTTCTGTGTTTGAATTTTAGGGTCCTCCATTAACTGATTCACCCCTTCTTTTCTTCTTTTTCCTAATGCAGCTCTCCCCTTCACTTTCTTAACACCAACACATTTAGCAGTTGCTTTAGAAGACAAAGACCCTACACAGAGAGTTGACATGTTGAGAGAATTTCATAGCCTAGGAAAGCAAAATAGTATCAGGAAAGTGGGACTGCCTCGGGGGTTCAGAGAAGGGAGAGTCCCGGGGAGCCCCATGCCCCAGCCCATCCCTGCCTCTGTGCCTTTGGAAATGTTTGAGGACTGTGGCTAACAAAGGAATGGATATTAAAGGAATAAGAATACTTGATAATGGAAATAGAGAGCCCATGGGCATCACTGTGAAGAGCAGGGACTCTGTTAGCCACACATACTAGGCAGATGACCTTTAGCTATTTGGAAAACTTCTGTGAACCTCAGTTTCCAGTCTGATGATCATTTTTATCTTGCAGGGTTGTTACACCAAAGTTAGAAAGACACTATTTGCAAAGTACTCAAAGCACTCAACACAATGCCCAACAGATAGCTCTGGACAGTAGCTATTCATGTGAAATACAACAACATTCTGAAAAAAGTAGAGCATAATAGGAATCTCTCTCAGAGGTCCTACTGTCAGGGGGAGATGGGTTCATTCTCACCTCGGGACCTCAGGATCTACAAGGTCCTTGGCTTCCATGGCAGAAAAGAATTTCAGCATGTGCCAGTCAGAGACAAAGACAGATGTTTGTTTAGGAAAAGTGGGAGATACATGTTTCAAGGGAGAATGTGAGCCATCTCCAGAGAGAGCGAGCCTGGGGGAAAGCCTACCGAGTGCTGTGTGAATGTATGTCACTATCAACATGATTTACATTATGATGTGAGACTATAAAGCACCAATAAAAGTCTATTTACAAAAAGAGGGAGAAGCCAGAAGTGGTGGTACACATTTGTAATCCTAGTACTTGGGAGACTGAGACTGGAGGATCCGGGTTTGCGGCCAGGCTCAGCTACTTAGTGAAGCCCTCCGCAACTTTGTGAGACCCTGTTTCAAAAAATGAATAAAAAATAGGGCTGGGGGTGTAGCTTGGAGGTAGAATGCCCCTGGGTTCCATCCCCAGTACCGAGAAAAAGAAAGAAAGAGAGAGAGAGCGAGAGCGAGAGCGAGAGAGAGAGAGAGAGAGAGAGAGAGAGGGAGAACACCACTTTGGGAGTCTTTACTGTTCTTTTTATAGGCTACCCTGTGAGAAGGTGAGACATTCTCTTAACATATCATTTTCCCATATATACATATATATGTGTTCTTCACAATTTTGGGGGTTTATATAGTATCTCATCCTAAGCATACGCCAATATGCTGCAAAAGATAACATTTTACCCAAAGCTTGACCCACATATTCTATCATTCCCCTAGGATAATTTCCTAAATTAAGATTACAAGGTCAAATGGTATAAGTGCTTTCAAGGTAACATGTAGTGCCAGACTGCCTTCAGGGAAAGTTATATACATTAAACGTTCCCAACTGACTGAAGAATTTAACTTTTACTCTTATATCAAACAATGAACCACTCCCCAAATGAGCTGGAGCATTCAGGACTGGAGAGAAGATGTTCCCTTATGAGAATGTGGTATCTACAGGACTAATTCATCTGTTAGGGGAAGCAGATCTGGAATTTACCCAGGGCAGAGGAATGTAGTGGGCATGTACCTTTCCATCACCAGCCTCTGATGACCCTATTTCTGGTAGGATTCCACCTAAGGGACACTTTCTCCAACCACCAAACACATGGTATCTTTTCCAACCCCAACTCTTTGATTCTCTGACACCAACTGAGTGTCCAACAATTCAATTCTGACAACAATTCAATTCTGTGCCCCGGAATTAGCACAGATCCCAGGTTAAGAGCTCAGTCCCACAAAACTTTTCCCCCTTCAGATGTAGTCATAAGTCCACAATAGTCATCTGTACTATAGAGACTTAGAGGTTGCTTTCACTAAAAGCACTGACTCTTACAACACTCTGTTCTAAACCACTGAGTGACATCTAAGTCTCCAGGCGGTGTCCTTTTCTCTAAGTCATTCTCTCTTGCAATCACCTTGGATTCCAGGAGCAGCAGATCTGATGGATAAATTATCTTATGATGAATCAAAACTACCCCCTAGGCCACAGCAACTTTCTCATAGCTACCAACAAGGCTCCACATAGAGGATTCTAAGATTATGATTAATCAGACTACAGTTGGACCAAGACTGCTTGACTATGCATACTGCTGGATAGTTCATCCCCCTTGTCTTACTGATAGACTTTAATAAGTTACTTTCCTTTCACATTATCCTTCCCATTTTGTTTCTGGGAGTGAATGTCTGAGTTTTTTGGGACCCCCAGAGTAGGGCCTCTGGCCTAGGATTCCAGTTACATGACCAATTGTCCCTAAATTTCAGGGATTCCACTACCCCTCCTCAGGTTCAATAATTCACCAGGATGACTTGCAGAACTCAGTAAACCTCTTTATTTACTATTACCAGTTCATTGTGAAAGATACAAGCCATATTCATCCAGATGGAAGGGATGCACAAGGTAAGGTTGGGGAGAAAGGGACAGGATGCTATACCCTGTCTGGACATGCCACCCTCTCCACACCCCAGTGTCCTCACCAACCCTGAAGCTCCTCAAACCCTGTTGTTTTTATGGAGGTTTCATTATGTAGGCATGATTGATGAAACCATTGGCTATTAGTAATTGAACTCAATCTCCAGCCATCCCTCCAACCTCCAGGGGCTAAAAGTTCCAAAATTCAAGTCATAGCTTGATCATTCTGGTGCCCAGCACTGTTATGATGGGGCCTCATCTCATTAGCATACAAATCACAGTTAATAGTGAGAGTCTTAGGAACTCTACACAGGAAAAGTAGGGACAAAGATGAAGTGTTTATTTTGTACTATATCACACTATTTCTTCTATTTTGTTTTTATAGTAGGCATGAAGCACTACCCACACCCAACTGTAAAGGTGGAGTGTAAAACCCAGGTCCAAATTAATCAATGCAACAAATTACCATTATATGCAGAGATTAGCCCAGAGTGAACATAGGACCATCACACCTAGTGGGTTGCAATGAGATTTTGTTTGTTTGTTTGTTTGTGGTACTGGGGATTGAACCCAGGGACATTCTACCTTTGAGCTACACCCCAATCCTATATTATTTTTCACCTTGAAGTATGGTCTCACTACATTGTGGAGAGCTTCACTGTAAGTTGCTAAGGCTGGCCACAAACCTGGGATCCTCCTGTCTCTGCCTCCCAAGTACTAGGATTACAGGCATGAGCCACCATGCCTGGCTTGACAATGAGATTTTAAGATGAGAGATTTTCATGCTTTCCCATGAGAGATGAAGCTGAAAAGATACAAGAGCTGGAATTGTTGTAGCAATTTCTTAATACCACAAGAAAGAACCTAAGAGTAAATCATCATGAAACAGGACTATATGATAATGAGTCAGAAAATACTTACAAGTCTCTGATCAAGCCATACCCAAACCAGACCCTGCCTGTGCTTTGGGTCACATGAGAATTCCCATTCTTTTGGGCCAGTTTGGGTCACATCTTGGGTAGTAAAAAATCAAAAGACCCTCACTCAGCACAGAATATCTGCAGCCTCCCGAATGCTGGGATTACAAGCGTGTGCCACCACGCCCGGCTACAGATGTTGATAATCTTAGAAAGAAAAAGATCTGGTTCAGGAAGCAGTACACATGATGAAGATTAAAGCCAGGGTCTCTCCAGAGATGGGACCAACAGGATGGGAGCTGGGCAAGCACACCTGAAGGCACTTGACACCCTAGAGGTGTGCCAGGTCCATCCCATTACAGACAGGAAGGGCAGGCTGAGGAAGAGAGGGAGATCTGCCACCTTGAAACCACAGGGTCCAGGTTTCAACATCTGGAATCTTGCAAAGAAAGGCAGAAGTTAGCCCGCCTTTCTTTGCAAGAAAGAGAATGGAGTACTACATGAGTGCACAAGGTTAGATTTGGGCCAGGAGAGCCAAACAAGGGCTTGAGGCTTCTGTATCCTGGGAATTGAGCCAAACATGTAGCAGTCATTTGAGGCAGAAGCTATTCATGCTGAGGTCTATAGTCCTTATCCTCATCCTCTTAGAAATCTAAGATTCTAAGGGTGCTTCCCATGGTAGGAATTAAATACCCTCATCAATAAGGAAGGGGCCTGTTGGACAGGTGGGAAGACCAACATGTGGGGGAACACTAGCCACAAGAGTCTGCTAAGGCTTGACTGAGAGCTGTGCCTTGTCAGTCCAGTCACAGATCCACAAGTGGAGACAGGAGTTGCTGGGCAGGTGTCCATTTCTGTGGACAGAGATCTTAGCCTAAAAGGAGAAAAGATTGATAAGTACAGCATTAGTAGCACAATATTCTGTGTCAGTGAACCCTAAAGCAGAACAAACAGCCTGCATGGATACTTGTATGGGTACAGGAGCATAATGCTCACAGTGAGTTTGATGCCAAAGTAGCTTGCTATCACTTCAAGCAGGAACACCACCCTAGTCAAGGCCAAAGTCCTCAAACTTAAGTGTGCACCACAATCACCTGAATGACTTGTTAAAACACATTGCTGGCCCTCACCCCTACTGTTGCTGTTTCCAGAAAGTCTGAGGAGGGTCCTGAGAATGTGCAGCTCTAACAGGTTCCCAGGTGTAGCTAATATTCCTAATCTTGGGACCACCTCTTGAGAACCAAACCTTAGGCCCACATATCTCTACCCTGACTACATATTAGAATCACATGGGACTTTTCACGATCAGAAGTTCTGATTTATTTGTACTGAGGAGGAACCCAAGCATTGGTACATTTTAAACATTCCCAGGTGAGTCTGGTATAGAGCAAAGGTTAAAAAGAATAATTGTTTTTGAGGTGCCAAACTAATTTGATGAGAGGAAGAACAGTCTTCAATGAATAGTGCTGGAACAACTGTAGATCCACATGTTAAAAAAAAATGAGATTAAAACCCTTCCTCACACCACTTGCAAAAATTAACTATGAATCACAGAGCTAATGTAAAAGCTAGAGTATATAGTGCACACACACACACACACACACACACACACACACAGACATGTATTATATATGTACTATATACACATACTATATGTATTTATACACATACATATATAGACATATGCCATATATGTACTACATACACATAATATATATAGATGTATATACACACACAGACACAGACACAGACACACACACACATACACATACTTTTTTAGAAGAAAATGCAAGAGTAAATCATTGTGACTTTGGCCTAGGCACCCTTTTCTTAGGTATGACACCAAAAGCACAAATGAAAAAACTAAAAATAGATAAATGGAACTTTGCCAAAATTTAAAATTTTTGTACTTAAAAGGACATCATCAAGAAAGTGAAAAAAAAAACCTCACACAATGGGAGAAAATATTTACAAATTATATATCTTATGATAAGGGACTTGTATCTGAATATATATTAAAAAGCTTTTATAAATCAATAATACAAAAACAGTACATTTTTTAAATGGTCTAAGGATCTGATAGACATGTCTCCAAAGAACATATACAAATGGTTGATAAACATTTGAAAGGAAGTGCTACTTTACTGGCCACCAGGCAAATGCAAATCAAAACCACAATGAGATATGCACACTCACTGGGATGTCTATGATCAAAGACAGATAATAACGAGTGTTGAGGAGGATATGGAGAAATTGGAATCTCTGTGCATTGCTGATGAGAATTTAAAGTGTTGCAACCCCTTTGAAATTAGTCTGACAGTTTGTCAAAGGTTAAATATAGATTCACACTATGACTCAGAAGTAGAACTGGATATATAGCCAAGAGAAATAAAAACATACATTCACACAAAAACTTACACATGAATGTTTAAAGCAGGTTTATTTACAGTAACCAAGTAGTAGAAACAACCCAAATGTCCATCTCCTCATGAATACATAAACAAATTTAGAATATTCACATGATGAAATATGATTTGGCAATTAGAAGGAATGAAGTACTGATATATGCTACAACACAGATGGACCTTGAGAACACTATACTAAGCCAAAAAGTCAATCATAAAAGACCACATATTGTATGATTCCATTTAAATCTAATTGTAATAGACAAATCTATAAAGACAGAAAGCATACTAATGATTGCCTAGAGCTTGTGGGAAGAGGAGAGTGACGGGGAGTGATTGCTAGTGAGTAAAATTGAATTGTACACTTTAAATGGATGAATTGTATGGTGTGTGAATTATATCCTAAAACCATGAAAAAAAATGTCCTAGGCCTTTCGGAAGAGAGACTATTATTGATGCTTAATCAAGAATAAAACCCTGCCATATTTTCTTATTTCACTCACTTCCTCTACAGCCTAAGAAACATGACACCAGCCAGTTCTGGTTGGGTCACCCTTTTTGCCAGCCTGATCTGAGTGCTCCTTCTTCTCCTTGCTCTTCCCTTTAGTCATGATCTATCCCAACCTTACCTGCTAAGGAAATTCATTGCACACTGAGGTTCAGTCTACATGTGGAAACTATCCTCCCTTCCTGTGGAAGCTCTTGAATCATTGTCCCTGGCAAAGTCCCCTCCCACGGTCATGTCACCTCCAAGAGTAGAGAAAACCTCTACTCAGAATTTCCAGGTTCTTGAGCACATTGCAGAAAGAATTTATGGACATGTCAGGTGTGAGTAGCAGAGCAGTGATTTATTAAAAGGGTAAGTATAGACTCAGTAATGCAAGTGTGGACCATCTCAGACTGAGAGGGGGTGAGTTGTCCTTCTTGATCTGACATCTTAGCTTTCATAGAGGGATAGTAGGTAGGAAATCAGGGTGGGTTACACAATCTCACACCAATTTTCCTTACATTTGGGCTTTTCCCTTATACTTTTAATCATGCTACTTACCACACCACATGTCTCACTACTGTCTTGATTCTCCACCCACGGTGTGTCTTACTGTGATAAGACTAAGGGTCATTTCTTGGTCACCAAAATTTTTTTTTTTTTTTTTGCAGTACTGGAGATTGAACTCAGGGGCATTCTACCTCCAAGCTATACCCCCAGCCCTATTTTTTATTCTTTATTTTGAAACCGGGTCTCGCTAAGTTGTGTAGTGCCTCACTAGGTAGCTGAGGCTGGCCGCGAACCCGGATTCTCCGGTCTCAGCCTCCGGAATGCTGGGATTACAAGCATGCGCCACCACACCCAGCTGGTCACCAAAATTTTTAATGTGTAAACTCTCTAAAGGTAGTTTTCCTCCTGATGCTGTGTGGTTTATCTTGGGACTTTGGGCTTTTTTCAGCCAATTGGCAAACTGTAGGCAAAGGCCTGGGTGCAAGGACTAAGGTTTCCATTGCTTATGAATTGTTTGTTCTACATTCCAAAGTTTTGTGAATGTTTCTCCATTGACACTCAGCAGCTCTCTTTGTAGCTCTAAATTCCTATCTCAGTCACACCAACACCAATGTTCTGCTGAACTAGTATATGGTGATTCTTTACCATAATAATGGTACATCCCACCTCTCCACTTCTACCTCCAATTGCACCCACCCAGAAGCACATCTGCAAACCCCTAGAGCAATGCTTCTCAATCTGTAACATGCCTACAGGTCACCCAGAAGTCTTTGAGGATGAGATGTGCCTCAGTGACAGCGTTTGCCAAGCGTAAGTAATGCTCTGAGTTTACTCCCTATCACCACAAAAAAACAAAATTTTAAAGTTTTTTTAAAAAATAGGTTCTGGTTCAGTAGGTCTGGGGTAGACTTCAGGATTCTGCCATTTTAAGCAATACTCAAGTAACACCAGTGTTGCTAATCTGGGAATTGCATTTTGAGCAGCAAGGTCCTGGGTGATTATGATGAACATGGGTTGTAAATCATGCTTGAGAAGCACCATTCTAACACCTCATGGCTGTAGTATTTTCTATTGTATTTAGTATACCTAGGGGTATTTTTGTGGCTTAGTAATATTCCAAGGAATCACTGACCAAAGGCCTAGGATTCTCCAATTGTTTTGAGAATAGTCTATAGATCTATGCAAGGATGTTACCCCCAGTAGAAGTAACCACACGCAGAGGTCACTACTACTCAAGAAACCTCAAGATTGCCCTCCTTCAAGACCTCCCCTTTAAGACAATAGGTCACAAAGCAGAATCAGCATCACCTGGAAATTCGTTAGGAAAGCAGATTCCCAAGCCTCACTCAGACCCATTATATCAAAAGCATTCCACATATGTTTGAACAAGCCTTGCAAGTGATTCTGTTGCTTAATAAAGATTGAGAACCACAGTTCTAGACTAATGAAGATGCCCCTGTGGCCTCCTAGGCCTCTATCCTGTAGCCCCTGCTCATGTCCCAACTCTGCCGCCCACTTCTTGTTCCTCCAATGTGCCTACTAAGGCAAGGTACAATATTTTTTCAGTTAGAAAAGCTGCCTTTTTTAGCTTAGTTCTACAACTTAAATGAAGTACCCTCCCTCCTGCCCTGCAAGGGCCTTAGGAGTGCCCTTGCACATGTAGACCTGGGAGACCTGGTGCCCTCCACATGTAGACCTGGGAATCCAGTAGTGTACCTGGTGGAGGAGCAGGGTCAAGGTGTTTCCTGGAGGACAGGGAACTAAGCTCTGCTCACTTCCTCTTCTTTCCAGAGTCCATATCTTCCTAAGGTCTCCTATATGCTGTGTCGGAGTGAAATCAGTCTGCAGGAAAGGGAACCCAGGTACAGGGAAACTCATGTTGTGTGGACCAAGAGACGAAACTGATGACCCCACCCCCACCCCCAAACACACAGGAAGCCACCCCAGCACAGAGACTGCACTCTGGAACTGAGGGCCAAGCACTCTGTTTCTGCATTGGCCCCTGACCTTGCAAGTCTCCACCACTATGTCCCCAGAACCCAGCACAATGTTGGTTCAGATAGAAATATAAGTATTATTCTGGTGGACTGGCTACCTGCATGCTCACCTAGAAGTACATAGCATCTTCCTTTATCTGACAAGAAAACTGAAGGTGGGAGGAGTTGAGTGACTTTACCAACCATACAGCCCATCAATGGCAGAGCTCACCCACAGCCGGGTCCCTCAGACCCCTGGGCTTTTGCCCCACACCTCACACTCTGGCTAAACTCCCCCAGGCTGGCTTTCAGTACTTCAGACTCAAGATATGGCTGGAGAAATAGTTCAGGGTCGAAATTTTTTCTAATTAATATTAAATTTTGGTGTGGTGAAAGGACTCCCAATCAAATTAGCCATTTCAATCCAATGTTATTTCTAAATACCTTGGGACTTTATGCTCTCCAGCTCCCAGTATGGTAAATGTTACAGGCATCAGGCTAGAGATGACCTACTATCCAGTCCTCTATCATCCAGTTTTCTGAACTATGGTCAAGTGTGAAGACTGAGTCAAAATGGAAGGTGTGATTAGAACTTGTTTCCCAGAAGCAGTTCTTAATTAGTGGACCAGGGCGGGGCTGACAACCTTCATGGCTCAGTTTTGTTTCTTTGGGTTTTATACTAGAGAGAAGAACGTGTTATTTCCTATAAGGTCAAACATGAATAAGAAGAAAAAGAAACTTTTCTTAATGAATAAAAAGAGAACCTTTTAAATTAGTATAAATATTGATTAGAATCCATACAAGTACTTGGAAATAAAATGATTTTCTAAAACTACCTGAATACATTATTATTGCACATGTCACTGAGGTAGGAGAATAGCATACTAGGAAAATTGGACAGTTATAGGATTTTTTAAAAGGTACAGTGTGAGGCTCACCAGCAGTTCTGTTCCAGAACCACTGAGCAAAGGCCTACGATTCCTTTCTGAGTCTGAGTACACGGACGCCAGCCTGTTGCTCGATGCAATGATATTACCCCCAGTTGCAGCAACCACATGCAAAGGTCACTGCTAACTCAAGAAACCTGCCCCCAAAATGGAAGAGCACTCCATCCTATAATAATAAAATATGTCATGGCAATAGCATCATTAGCAGTTACTATTTTTTTATGAATCATACTACAGTTTTCAATAATTTTTAAGCTTTAAGAACTTTTGTCTCCATCATCAGTTTGCCTTCACAACAAATCAATGAAGCATTTAGACCCAGTAATGGGCCAATTTTCTTTCTTTAATGAGCACCTAGCATGTGCCAGGCAATGAAGAACAACATAGAACAAGCAAAAATGTTCTCTGCCTGAACAGAGCCAATTGGACTGTGGGAAGGCAGATATCAAATAGTAATTCCACATGAAGAAAACTTTCGCTTTTTCTATCCGTCATTCGACATCACACCCGCTTTGTACCACATTCTTGCTAGGCACTGTGGCACAGAGATGACTGAGAGATAGCCCCTATCTATGGGAACTTCCTGTCCCTGCCTGTGGGAACTTCCTGTCTAGTCAGAAGAGACTGAACAAGAAAAGAATGCTGTGGGAGATAGATGACTTCACCCAAAAAGAGACACTTGAACTAAATTTGAAGAAACTAGTAGGACTTTTGCTTCTTGGAGAAAAGGAGCTTTCTTGACAGAAGGGAAAAGAGCATGTGGTGCTTAGGTGTGAGGGAGATTTGGGGCAGTGGTGGGAGGGATATAGAAAGAAGGGAGGAGGGAGGAGAGAGGAGGGAGGGGGGAGGGAGGCTGGCCAGGTAAAGCTAGCTTTTGCAGAAGGTAGAACTCCTATGCTACAGAGGTTAAACATCATCTGAGCAAGAAGGCACTTTGAAGAGTAGCAGCAAGGCATTCATAACACTATCTTTCCAAGGCTAGGCATGGTGGCACACACAGGTAATCTCAGTACTTGGGAGCCTGAGACAGGAGGATAACAGGTTTGAGGCCAGTGCAAGGTAACTTAGAGAAACTCTGTTTCAAAATAAAAAACAAAAAGGGCTGGAGATGTAGCTCAGAGGTAGAGCACCCTGGGTTCAATCCCCAGTACCATGCAAAAATAATCATCTTTTCATTTTAGAAAAGAATTGTTTCCAAAGTAGAGCATGGATTTCAGGAGTAAGGCCAGTTACGAGTTATAGTCTGCAATAGGCTCATTCTGATATAGATTTAAATTAAAACTAAGTTGAGTAGCCCTTATCAGAAATGCTTGGGACCAAGTGTGTTGCAAACTTTGGATGGGGGGGGTAAAATATTTGCATATACATAATGAAATATCTTGAGGGTGGAACCCAAATCTAAGCATAAAATTCACTTATGTTTCACACAAACCTTATACACATAGTCTGAAGGTCATTTTATACAATACTTTGTGCCTGCGTTTTGCTTTGACGTGTCATGTGAAGTCAAGAGTGGAATTTTCCACTTGTGGCATCATGTTGGCACTTGACAAGTTTAGATCTTAGAGCATTTCAGATTTTGGGATTAGGGATGCTCAACCTGTATAGGGAAGCAAAAGGATTTTTCAAGAAATGTAGGGTGATACAACTGTGCACTAAGCACACCATTCGTGTTATTTTTTTGTATATAATCCATACAACATCTTTACTAGGAAGGTCTTAGTATTCCTGTTTCATCAATGAGAAAACTGAGATTCTGAGAATTTAGGGGAGTTCTCCAAGATCACATATCTAGTAAGAGGCGAGGGCCTGGACTCCAAGCCCCCCCTCCCCACCACCATACACTGCACCGAATGGACACTCAGTGACTGTCTCGGCTTACTGGGCACAGTGTTGGTTGCTCAGTGATCAGTGAACACCATGGTGTTGGGGGTTCTGAGGAGAAAGCAGTTAGAGTCACTCTCACCTACCTGCTGGGAGCCTTCGCCTGCCATCTTTGGAGGTGTTATCCAGCCTGCCTGTCCTGATGGAGAAACACCTGGGACACAATCAAATAAACAGCAGCCTCTAGGGAGATCCACCAGGACCTTGTTTACTGAACAAAGGGAGAGGAGAATGGCAAGGAACAGGCCACAGGGAACAGAGACTGGATTCTGGCTGGGACTTCTCTTTCCACCCATTCTGCCTGCTCAGCAGGCCCATACATCACTTTTCCCTCAGACTGTTAATTAGAGAGACACCCGCCACCCTGACACAACACGGTAATTATGAAAACAGAGAGCTGTGCACAACATAACATGGAAATGAAGTGACATGCATCCAATTAATTAAACTTTCACAGCTCCGATCGGTTTTAATTAGGGAAGCTATCCTTTTCACTCTCCTCTGGATCAATAAATGAGCTTTGCAATACATACATATTTTTTAATCAATTAGCAAAGAAAAAAAATAACAAGAGTCTATTGCTGAGGGCACCATGAACCCTTCCACAAGCCACACCTGTGCACGCTATCCATTTTTATCCTTGGCTAAATTTACAAACAACACTGAGTTTGAACCTCTACCACTTGTTCCCAGGTTAAAAAGGAAAAAAAAATTTTTAAAAGGCAAGCAAGCTGGGAAATGATAGCCCCATTGTTTCTGCTCACTCTCTGTCATTCTTGTTTATAGATCTAGAAATGCACAGAGGAGTCCAGAAATTTAGAAAGTCTTATAGTGGCCAGGCGTGGTGGCACACACTTGTAATCCCAGCATTTGGGAGGCTGAGACTGGAGGATCCAGGTTCGCAGCCAGCCTCAGCTACCTAGTGAGGCACTCCGCAACTTAGTGAGACCCTGTTTCAAAATAAAGAATAAAAAATAGGGCTGGGGCTGTAGCTCGGAGGTAGAATGCCCCTGGGTTCCATCCCCAGTACAGCAAAAAATAAAAAATAAAAATAAATAAATAAAAGAAAGTCTTATAGTGCAATGTTGTCAGAGGAGCTCAAATCTGTTTCTTTCTTATCAGTATAGTGTCTGTACACCCTCAACCAAAGAACCACTTTCTCTCAGGGAAAAGTATCCTCTTTGACCAAGCAGATAGTTTCTGGAGGGCTGCCCACTAATCAATGAGCACCAGACAGAGCAGACACTAGTTTAACCCCTCAAGTCAGTCAGTTCAGTTCAGCCATTGATAGTCATACCCACGGAAGCCAAATGAGCTTCACATTAAGATATCGTCAGCACCACTCAGCTGATGCTTCAAATAGGCTACCAGGTATGGTTTTCTGTCTAATCTCCAGGCAGGCTTTTAAATCTAACATCAGGGAAGAGGGAAAGTCATAAGAACAGGCCCAGCAAAGTTTAGTACCCAAGGAAGTCAAAAGAAATGAGGACCAAAGATGGGTTAGACAGCCCAGGAAACTCAAGCATAGAATGAGACCTATAAGTAAGGGTAACCATCTCAGGCAATAGCCACTGTTGTCACCTTAAAAGTAAGAACTCTTATTCACTGTTACTGCAAATGTAAATTAGTACAGCCACTATCAAGATCAGTTCAGAGATTCCTCAAGAAACTAGGAATGGAACCACCATATGATCTAGCTATACCATTCCTTAGTATCTTTCCTAAAGAACTAAAGTCAGAATACTATACTGAAACATATATTTCATTGTTTATAGCAGCACAATTCCCAACAGCCAAATTATAGAACCAACCCAGGTGTTCATCAACAGATGAATGGATAAAGAAAATGTGTTATATATACACAATGGGATTCTACTCATCCATAAGAAGGAGCAATATTGTGTCATTTGCAGGAAAATGGATGTAACTCAAAAATACTATGCTTAAGTGAGATTAGTCAGTCTCAGAAAGTCAAGGATGCTATGTTTTCCTCTAATTTGTGGAAGCTAGAAAGAAAATAGGAAACATAAGGGATTTTCAGCAATGCAGAGAGATATCTATAGAGTAGCTGAAGGGAGTAAGGGGTAAGAGTTGGAGAACAGAAAAGGGAGGAGTGAAAAGGGAAACAGTTTAAATAATACAATGGCAATATCTGAATGTATAAGTACCAATCTCACATAAGGGGAGGAAAAAGGTGAGCAGGATGGGATGTGGAGGGGACACACAACAAGCTGTGTCCATGTATGTTTTGAACACATCGAACCTCACTATGATGTATAATTGCAATGCACTGATAAAATATTTTTTTAAAAAGTACTTTTTTGAGTAGTAATGAAATAAAAAACAAAAACGATAAAACCCCACCACTACCAGAAGCTTTAAAGTGGCTAAGAAGCACCCATGGAAAAAAACACTCCAACTCTGACAGGTGTAGATAACAAATCATGACATCTCTTTACACTGATTCCAGAAATGACTTCAGAAATATTATCAGTTAATTTGATTTCAGAAGCATGTAACAGAAACCTTGACTCAAGCTGCCTTAATAACATGGAAATGCATTATCTCTTGTAACGGGAAGTCTGGAAGGCCAAAAGGGGAGGAGGATTGGTTGATTCGATGGCTCAGAGAAGTCATCCAGAGCCTGGTCTCTCTCCATCTGCCTCCTCTTCCATCCTCAGAGTTGGCCTCATCTTTGTCCTGGTTGTATGATAGCTACAGCAGATATCATATCCAGAATGGCCAGGTTCAGAGGATACGGAGAGATCATCTTTCTCCATCTGTAGGAGAAACATTACCTTTCCAGAAACCCCAGCAGGCTTCTCACATCCTAGTGTTCACTTAGGTTGTTTGCCCTTCCTTAAATCAATCTCTGTCCCAGGAAAGGAGGTGCTCCTGTCGTTGTAGCCTCACACATCTGGGCTAGAATGGATGTAGGATAATCAGTCATAGTGTTCTCAATGGAAATTAAATCCTTCAGAGATTTGAATCATGGCATCCACCATCACCTATCAATCAAATTGAGTCAAATCAAAGAGAACCAAAGGTAAAAATCTTTATTGGACTGGGAGAAGAATCCACAGTTGGGAATCTAGAAAACATGGTTTAGTAGGAGTGAGGGAATGAGAGAGGCAGATGTGAAACCATTTGATTGGAGAAGAGTTTGAGAGTTTGGGTTCTTAGAGTTTCTCAGAGACCTGGTACAACCTACCTTTGCTTATGAAGAAAAGGTTTTCAGTGGCTGTGATGTACTCAGGGAGAAACTGTGGTTCCATATTATTAGCAAGAATTGGACCAATGCGCATACCCTGAGTCGAGAAATCTATATAAGGCACCAGCTTACAAAAGAAAGGGGAAGTAGGAACCATAGAGCTAGAATCCAGGACCTCAGAGAACCACCAAGAAAAGTTCACAAAGAGGACAACTGAGGTATTTGGTATCTAAACGAGAAAATGTTTGCCAATCCCTTTTTCTGGCAAAGACCACCACTCTTTCTTCCTTCCTTCCTTTCTTTTTTTTGGGGGGGGACACTGGAGATTGAACCCAGAAGCATTCCACCTTGAAACTACATCTTCAGCCTGACTTCATCTTATTTGGAAACAGGGTCTCACTAGGTTGCTGAGAGCCTCGCTAAGTTGCATAGATTGGCTTTGAACCTGCTATGCTCCTGTCTCAGCCTCCCAAGTACTAGGATTACAAGTGTGCGCCTCCACTCCTGGCAGACCACCATACTTTCTGAGTGCTTATCCTAAAGACTCTTCTTGGTTTGAGGTAGGAAGAAAGTCCCTAACAGCCTCACTCTCTCAGAAAGCCTCTCCCCAGTTTCTCTCACACTCTTCCCTTCTCTCCTTTATCACCAGGGGATGGCTTGGGGATAGATTCCATAAAGATCTAGCACTTCTTTTAACAGGTCCTGTATAGATTGATAGATGATAGAAAAATGGATGGTGTGGCCCCTCTAGTAAGAATGTGAGGATATCTGTCACTCACTGTCTTTGACTTTGCAGCTTCCAGTGATGAGGGGCGGGGCAATGCTGAGGGACTGGAGGAAAAGGAGAGGTGACAGCAGAGTATAAATGAGCTAAATCCTAATTTTTGATAGTGGAAGTTAAAAATATTATCTAACATTCACAAGTCAAGAACCAGAAATATAGCATAAGAAGATAAACACCAAAACTAATTAAATTTAAAAGCAGAGTAAAGCAGAGCTGGGGAGAGGTAGTGACCAGGCAAGAGATTGCCAGTGGCTACCATAAATTCCTCTGTACTATTACTTTGATAAGCATTTAAAACAAAATATCTAAAAAGATAAATTATTAATTTAATTAAATTATTGTTCACTCATATCTCCACAGCCTGACACACAGTAAGTATTCAATACTTATTTGTTTAAAAAAATATTTTAAATAAGAGTGATCTTTTGATGAGCACCCAGCTAGCCTGGGCTCCGACCCTCAGATTGAAACCCAGACTTTCCCAGATGAACTTTTGTGAGACATTTGTGTGTTCAGTACTGACTCTTAACCTGAGCCAGGCCTCTTATAAGCCTGGAAGAACGATATTGAATGCTCTGGGAGGTCCAAAAGAGCATTTCTTCTTGCTGATTACATCACACAATTTCAGTGTCCCATGGCATAAGCCCCAGGACTTAGTCTGGGTATAGGCCAGGTGCCTAGCTGACCAGCAACACTCAGAGTGCTCAACATGA
>PVLC010030673.1:0-19338 GCA_004027655.1 Graphiurus murinus
TTTTGAAACCGAGTCTCACTAAGTTGCGGAGTGCCTCACTAGGTAGCTGAGGCTGGCCGCGAACCCGGATCCTCAGGTCTCAGCCTCCCGAATGCTGGGATTACAAGCGTGCGCCACCACGCCCGGCATCTTTCCTCTTCTTCTTTTTTTTTTATTTTTTTATTTTTTTTATTTTTATTTTTTTGCGGTACTGGGGATTGAACTCAGGGGCATTCTACCTCCGAGCTACACCCCCAGCCCCTTTTTATTCTTTATTTTGAAACAGAGTCTCACTGAGTTGCGGAGTGCCTCACTAGGTAGCTGAGGCTGGCCGCGAACCTGGATCCTCCGGTCTCAGCCTCCCGAATGCTGGGATTACAAGCCTGCGCCACCACGCCCGGCTATCTTTCCTCTTCTTAACCCAGTAAAAAAATGAAAAAATTATGTTGGGCATGATGGTGTATACCTTTAATTCTAGTATTTGGGAGGCTGAGAGGATGGCTAGCCTCGGCAATTTACCCTCAGCAACTTAGTGAGGCCCTGTTTCAAAATAAAAGGAGCTAGAGATGTAACTGAGGCAGAATGCCTCTGGGTTCAAGTCTTAATATCAAAACAAAACAAACAAAAAAACTAAGGGGACTGACAGAGGAGACAAATAAGTGAACACATTCAAGAGATGTATAGAAAGTAACATCTGTAGGGTTGGTGAAGTGATTGGATCTGTAGCACAAAGAAAACAACAAAGTTTAAGTGGGCACAATGGGATGCACCTGAGTCCTAGCTAGCTATTTGCAAGGCTGAGGCAGGAGAGTGGCTTGAGCTCAGAGTTAAGACCAGCCTAGGCAACATAGTGAGACTGCATATATATATTCTAACTCCGAGCTACACCCCCGGCCCTATTTTTATTCTATTCTATGCAGCAGTATGTGATCACACGTCACACGTAGCATTTACAGAGCCTGGGAACAGGTGGAAGACCAGGTTGAAGGGCTATGTGGAGGGGTAGTTTAAGACTTGTGGACATGCCAGGCCAGTGGTGCATGCTTGTAATCCTAGTACTTGGGAGGCTGAGACCAGGGGATCCCAGTTCTCAGCCAACCTCAGCTACTTAGTGAGCCCCTCTGCGACTTAGTGAGACCCTGTTTCAAAATAAAGAATAAAAAATAGGGCTGGGGGTGTAGCTCAGAGGTAGAATGCCCCTGGGTTGAGCCCCAGTACCGCAAAAAGAAAAAAAAAAAAAAAAAAAAAAAGACTTATGGACATACTGAGTTTGCAGTACCATCGACACATCTTGGTGGAAGTGGAGGATTAACTATTGGATCATATATATGGCTCTGAAGATTTCAGCAAAGGGCTGGGTAGAACACCCCTGAGTTCAATCTCTAGCAACCCCTCAAAAAAAAAATAGGTGAGAACATAAACATCACAAGGGGATTATTAAAAGTTAATTTTTATGGCATCGTTAAAAAAAAAAAAAGGGACACATATTTGAAAGCGTCTCAGCAAAGTGCATTTTACTTTTTGCAAAAAGGGATCCGGCCACCAGTAAAGTCAGGTGTGCAAGAACAACATGGAGGAAACTTGCTGGCATTTTCTTTTCAGCAGGGGCTTCTGTGCTGCACTCCTATGTGTGGGGACATGGCCTGGCAATCTTTATGCCATTGGCTGAAGGGGATGCTGGGGTTGGCACTCACCATTTCCAGGAAAAGCTATCTTTACAAAAATGCAAGCACATGTAAAGTTACACAATGGCGGTGTTACAACATGGAGCCCACGCCAAACTAGTCCTCTGATAGAGAAGATCTAATTATTCCTCATAGGATTGAATCTAGAGGCATTCTACCTTCAAGCTATACCCCCAAGCACTTTTATTTATTTTATTTTTTTTTTTACGGTACTAGGGGTTGAACTCAGGGGCATTCTACCTCCAAGCTACACTCCCAGCCCTGTTTTTTTTATTATTTTGAAACAGGGTCTCACTAAGTTGCGGAGGGCCTCACTAGGTAGCTGAGGCTGGCCTCGAACCCAGATCCTCCAGTGTCAGCCTCCTAAATGCTGGGATTACAAGCGTGTGCCACCACGCCCAGCTACCTTTTTATTGTTTATTGAAACAGGATCTCAATAAATTGCTGGGGCTGGCCTTGAACCTTTGATCCTCCTGTCTCAGCCTCCCGAGTACTGGGATTAAAGGCATGCGCCTTCATACCTGGCCAACAATCACTGTTGAAAAATGGAATTGTTATATTTTGGTGGTACTGGGGATTAAACCCAGGGGCATTCTACCTCCGAGCTACACCCCCAGCCCTATATTTATTCTTTATTTTGAAACAGTGTCTCACTAAGTTGCAGAGTGCCTCACTAAATTAGCTGAGGCTGGCTGGGAACACGATCCTCCAGTCTCAGCCTCCCAAGTACTGGGATTACAAGCGTGTGCCACCACACCTAGCTTCCTTCCAAAATTTTGAATGTCAAAGGAATCCTAAAAAGGAGTAAGGTAAAATATTGATGTCTTTTTTTTTTCTTCTTCCCAGTACAGAGGATGGAACCAAGCCCCTGCACATGCTGGGCAAGCATTCTACCACGGAGCTACATCCCCCGCCCTATTTATTTTGGAGACAGGGTCTCACTAAACTGCCCAGGCTGGCCTGGAACTTGCTATCCTCCTGCCTCAGCTTCCCAGGTAGCTGTAATTACAGGCATGTGCCACTGCCCTGGGCTGAGGTCCCTGATGAAAAACACCATAGCAAAATGTAAGATGAGCAAGTAAGATTTTTCCTAAACAGGAAACATTAGGATGGCGAAAGTAATGGATTTTGTGGCGCTAGGGATTGAACCGAGGGACAGTCTATCTCTGAGCTACACCCCCAACCCTATTTTATTTTGAAACAGGGTCTAAGTTGCTGAGGCTGGCTGCAAACCTGCAATCCTTCTGTCTCAGCCTCTCTAGTACTGGGATTACAAGTGTGCACCACCACACCCGGCCAAAGTTAGTATTTTAAGTAGTGCTAATTGTGCTCGTTGGTATTGGCTGACTCCGTGGCTGTTTACCACTAACTAGCATAGGTTCCTCCAAGGATTCAGGTGAAGAAACCCTTAGAAGAAAGCCAGTGTGATCACTAAGCATGGCTTGAACTTGGAGGGGTTGAGGGAGACCTGGGTTTGCTTTTGCACCAAATCGCCCTTTTACCAACCAACTCTTGAAGCGTGTGGACAGGGATTCTCCGTGAATCCACAGGCACTAAGAGCACGCAAAGCTCCCTGAAGGATTCTGAATGGGAAGTAGGCCAGTATTTGCATTTAATGGAGCTAGAAGAAGGTATCAATTAGAAACTTTTCAAAGGAGAAACTAAGAAGGAAAATCCAGCCATCGATCAGCCTAACACTTCCCTGGGGAGGAGCAGCTTCTAATATTGCTTCCACACACGAAGAGCCTTCCGAAAACTGACATGTCTCAGGTTGTCTAGGTTTTGTGGTTGTCGTCATTTGTGTTTGCAGTGCTAAAACTAAACCCAGAGCATTGTGCCCACTCCACAACGCTCCACCACCAAGCTCCATCTGCAGCCCAGATTGTTGAGTGTCGCCATTACAGTTTGCACACGATGTGCCTGCAGGGAGTAGCCTTCGCCCTGATCAGACTATCTTCAGCGCATAGCACAGCACCTGATACATGACAATAATGCTGAGGACAGTCCCCTTTCTCATCCTACGTGAAGTTGGGCTCCTACAGAAAGCAAACTCGAGGTCATGCCAACCTTGAATGTGGCGCTCCACGGCCATTTCTCATGGTAAATTTACAAACCCGTAGCGTTTACATGAACTTGGTTAACTTGAGTCCAGATGCAAGCTGTTGGAGTCTAAAAGGAAAGGACTTTCATAAATGAAGAAAAAAGCCACACTGTGGCTTTGCCCGTAGTGGCACTGAACAGCCACCTGGTCCAACAAAAAGGCATGTTACATTTCTGAAGGGTCTCCCATCTCTTGCATTGTAGAAGTGCATGGTATATGTATAGTTAGGCCTGAAGGGTAACTGCTTCAGTGGAAGAAATGTTGTAACATTCATTAAGCACCAATCATAGCTGGGTGTGGTGGCGCACACTTGTAATCCCAGTACTTGGGAGGCTGAGATAGGAGGATAACAGGTTCAGGGCCAGCCTCAGCAACTTAGTGAGGCCCTCACCAACTTAGTGAGACCTGGTTTCAAAATAAAGAATAAAAAATAGGGCTGGGGGTATAGCTTGGAGGTAGAATGCCCCTGAGTTCAATCCCCAGTACCGCAAAAACAAAAACCAAAACAATCCCTAGTACCACACACACGTATCAATCATAATAGGTTTCCATCATGAGTAGATTCTTGGAAGGGTATCTTAGTCATGTATGCTAGTATAACAGAATGTCTGAGACTGGGTAATTTGAACAGATTTTTTTTTTCTTTTTTGGTGCAGTACTGGGGATTGAACCCAGGGCGTTCTACCTCTGAGCTACACCCCAAGCCCTACTTTTTCTTTGTTTTGAAACAGGGTCTAAGTTGTGGAGGACCTCATTAAGTATCTGAGGCGATCCTCCGGTCTCAGCCTCCCCAAGTACTGGGATTACAAACATGTGCCACCACACCCGGCTGCAAGAACAGGTATCTGGAAGCTGGGAAGTCTAAGCTGAAGGTTCTAGCAGGTGTGGCTTGGTGAGTGCTACAACCCCTGGGAGAGGAGGAATATTGTCCTCGAAAGGTGGAGGGCAAGAGGCAAACTGCTTCAAACTGCATTGTGTGTGTGTGTGTGTGTGTACTGAGGACTGAACCTAGGAGTGGTCGACCTCCAAGCTACACCCCCAGCCCTATTTTATTTTGAAACAGGGTCTCACTAGGCTGCTGAGTCTCACTACGTTGCCCAGTCTGTCCTCAGACCTGTGCTCTTTCTGCCTCAGCCTCCCAAGTATTGGGATCACAGGTGTGTGCTACACCTGGCTGAAGGCAGCCTCAAGCAAGCAGTGAGGCTCTCATCAACCTAGTGAAACTGTTAAAAAAAAAAAAAAAAAAAAAAGGCTGGGGGTGGGGTGTAGCTCAGAGGAAGAATGCTCATGGTTTCAATCAATCACATACATACACACACACAATAAAAATAAATAGGTCTGGGGGTGTAGCTCAGAGGTAGAATGTCCTTGGGTTCAATCCCCAGTATCACACACACTAGTTTGTTTTTTTTCCAAATGTTTATTTACATTCTTCACATATGCAATACTTTGCCATTTGTGTGTGTATACAGTTTTAAAGTTTAAAAAAATTTAGATTAATGCTAATACAATGCATACTAAACAAAGTCATCATACTAGTGATTAGACAAACAAGGATTTGCAGGGAGAGAAATAGGAATTCAAGAAGAGCAATTGAGAATGAATTAGAATAGACATCTTTGATTATAGAAAAACCTTTAAACCCCCCCCCCCCCCAGGCTTCTGAGATCCTCTATAGTCCTAGAACACTACAGATTAGCACAGAACCAAGAGTACCGAGGAAGCTGCTGTGCTGGCCAGATGGCCAGGCATGACAGCCCAGCTCCCTTTCCACCCAAGAATCGGCACACTGGCACCTGGGAAGTCAAATGGGATCTCTGAACAACTGGGTGCGCGGACTGCCAGTTAAAGCAGGTTTTTAAAACAAAGTGCACCTGCCGCTTTAAGACACACAACACTCCAGGGCCACAACGCGGTAGTGCTTGCTTGAAGGTTAGAACTCCCCTGGAAAATGGGCATGCTGATGCAGAAATGCGAATATAATAATGTGAAAATAAAGATGAGCATTTAGGGAAAAAAAAAGAATCCAGAGGCAGTATTCAATTCTTAAAAAAATTCTATCAACTCTGAGATTAACCCATTCTTTTTCTCAAGGTCAAATTAACAGCTAAGAAGTCTTGCTGGGCGAGGTAGTGCACACTCAGGCCCCAACCACCCAGCAGGTTGAGGCAGGAGGATGGATTGAGCCCAGGAGTTCAAGGCCAGCCTGGCAACATAGTGAAATCTCATCCAAAAAAAAAAAAAAGAAAAAGAAAAAGGGTGGGAGGTCTTTATATTCTACAGGGAAAAAAAACTTTATTAAGGATATACGTAGATTCTACAGCTTCCCTACTAACCTTAATCTTACCTTTATTTCTGTATTTTCTACTGGTTTTCAAACGAGGCATGAACACCTAGGGGAGGGAAGAAGGGCTCCCCTCTCTCCATCTCAGCCGAGTTGGAGTTTATCTTCTCTATAACCTGGGCTTATATTAGTATACATTTCAACAAGGGATTTTAACACTATTACCTGGTAGAAACTTTGGTGATGTTAAAACTAACCAAATCCTTATGTAAGCTTCACTAACATCCACTGTATTCCTCACAACATTTATATCCCCATCCCTTTGATTTTGGGAGCCTAGAGATAAGCCACATGAAATGCCCAAGTCAGATCTTTCTTTCCATGTGTGTGCACACAATATTACATAAACTGCATTAGATTTGCTCAAGAGTAGTGGGCAAGTACAAGCTGTCTTCCATTACATTTTTTTCTAGGTGGGCATGGTGGTGCATGAATGTAATCCCAGTACTTGGGAGGCAGAGACAGGAGGACTGCAGGTTCCAGGACAGTTTCAGCAAGTAGTGAGACTCAGCAATCTAGCCAGATCCTGTTTCAAAATAAAAAATAAAAAGGGCTGGGGGTGTAGCTTGGAGGTAGAATGTGGGTTCAATCCCCAGTATCACACAAAAAATTTTTTTTACCTTCTAAGATTCACAACATTCTTTACACTGGCAGAAGTGAGTTGTCATTAGTTTCCTTCCCCTCCATAAATTCTAAAACTTGGCTATAAAATAGAAACACTAGTTTGAAACACTTAAGCACCTAAGCAATAGAAGCAAGACTCCTTTGGGGATGCTTGCCACCCTAAAGTGAAAGCAGATTAAGCCGCAAGTCATTTTGGAACCATGGAAACGTGTGCCTGTAGCGATCTTTTTTTAAAATGAGCAAGTAAATCCCATCCTGGGAGAGCCTATCAAGGTGCAGGGCCAATGCACATCCTCTTCAGGGTCTATTTAAAAGAAAAACATTTTCTTGAAGCATTTGAAACGTTCACATTCTTGAGAGACACCAATGTGGATTTAGCTTTGGGATTTCTGGAAAGCAAGAAAATAACAAGGCCATATTTCAGCCAGGGCAAGTGCTCCTGTGAGGTAGTTACTGTTCCATTTTACAGATGAGGAAAAGCCTGGTTCTGATAAATTAAGCAACTTTACCCCAGGTCACAATGCTAAGAAATAATGGGCTATCTTAAAAGCCGGTGCGGTTTTTGTAACTGCACTACTGGTTTTCAACCTGAGTACTCTGGGGTGGGAGAGAATGACAGTGCTGAACCGGAGCTGCAGCCCACTGCTATCTGTTTCAACCTAAAGTAGCTATAGTGTGTCTGTTCTATGTGCTGGGCTTATAAGTGTAACAATCTATTTTTTAAATGATTTTATAACCCAAACAAAAACTTAGGCTACCACACTCTATCAGGCTACCTCATTACTATAGCTATACTAGTTGACCATCATTGTTCTCTGCCACAAAACAACTGTACTTTACTCTAAAGTATTTGTGCCCTTACAAAACAAAGATTTTTTTTTTTTTTATAAGAGACCACACAACTAATAAATGACATCTTTTAGGTATGGACCAAATGAGTAATTTTTAAACACACTAGTGCTTTCAATATTTCAAGCAAGTATAATTTTGAAATTACAATGAAAATTATACTAAATGAATTAGCTTTATAACACAGTCTGTTTGCAAATATAGATTACCTATGCGTCTGTCCTTACCACCCCACCCCACCCCCCAGGCTGGGGATTGAACTCGGGGCCTTGAGGATGCTAATCAAGTATTCTAATACTGAGCCACATCCCCAGCCCCCAAAATTGTACTTTATTAACCTGTCCATATCACAAACGTTTTTACCATGCAAATATTGAAAAGCAGCAAAACATTTTCTCTACTCCTTTTGCTTCCAAATGCCATAGTTACTAACAGGTTAAAAGCAGACTCAATTTTCTTCTAATTAAATTCTAATAGGAGGCAAGCAAGCAACTTTACCCAGGAAATCTTAGCACATTAATCTACCACACCACCACCACCAAAAAAAATCTTGATTTTTTTCTTTCATTATCCAGAATTGAGAATAAAAGCATCTAACAAAATTTTCCCACACATAATAATACTAAAAGACCAAATTAGAAGTCAGACATGGTGGTGCACACCTGTAATCCCAGTGCCTGGGAGGCCGAGAAGATTAATTGTAGGTTCAAGGCCAGCCTCAGTAACTTAGCAAGAAAGATCCTGTTTCAAAATAAAAACTAAAAAGGTCTGGGGGTGTAGGTCAGTGGTAGAATACCCCTAGGTTCAATCCCCAGTGCCAAAAAAAAAAAAAAAAAAAAAAAAAAAAAAAAAAAAAAAAAAAAAAAAAAAAAAAAAAAAAAAAAAAAAGGGACCAAATTAGATATCTACTGAGAGTAAAATACTATACATATTACTTAGCTGTATTCTTATATAATCACCCAAAATCATAGTTGTTTTCATTAGTACTTCTTATAAGAAATTCTACACTCATTACTTCTCAGAAAAAATATTTTGAATTAAATTTTCATCCATTAGTAAAATAGGAAAATTTTAATGAATCGTTAAACACATTAGCAAGAGGTTTTAGATTTTGTTTAAAGAGTATAGGTGGTGGTTTAAAGAAGTCTTTTGCTAAAAGTAGCTAGCAATAAGATCGTGGTTACCAGACTAATCACCTTTCACAAAAAAGGGGCCATTCCTTTAAATGTTATGAGTTTTTGAAGGCTTAAGACAATCTTAGCATTCTAAACAGTCTACAGTCCTACCTCTTAAAATCTTGGACAGGAAAAAAATCACTAATAAAATGGAATAGGAAAATTTAAAAAAATACCCTTGATCAATCCAACAAATACAGTATTCAGAACTGCTACAGAACAAGTCCTCTCCCAAGAGTTCACATTTATAGGACTTCGCAAAAATAAATACCTAAGAATTCCATTCTCTTGCTTCAAAAGATTGGCTAATTCATAACCAAGTCTTAGACCAATCTGTTCCCTCATTATACCTAAAATGTAGTTATAGATTGAAGTGACTGGCTCATTCTAATCAATAATGCCAGAAATCATGTATTATTCTAAAGCATAATAGAGATAGTTCCATCACAATTACAATACTATAATGTGCAGAACATTATTACTTCTTGGGAACAGGCAGAATACCTTTTTTAAAATAACCTCCTTTGAGCAGGGTGTGGTGGTGCATGCCTGTAACCCCAGTACTTGGGAGGCTGAGACAGGAGGATTGCAGGTTCAAAGCCAGCCTCAGCAACTTAGTGAAACCCTGTTTCCAAATAAAAATTAAAATAGGGCTGGGGGTATAGCTCAGAGGTAGAATGCTCCTGGGTTCAATCCCTAGTACAACAACAACCTCCTCCTTTGAAGTGCACTCATGTCTGCTGCAGTTGGATTTGATGTTGGAAAACTGCCTCAACTCATCTTGATCAAAGGCATGGTGAATAAAATGGGTGCTTAAGCTGGAGACTTGTGGTCCAAATTAATGAGACTATTAAGAAACTAACATTATCCTCATCTGAGACTCAAACTCACCTAAGACAAATGTAAAAAGGCATTCCAATTGTCAGAATACCAAGGAAGTCTCTCAAGTGGCTGCTCCAAGTGACAATAATCATTTGAATAATTCATAAGTCTCGCTTCTTTGGCTAGAAAGTTGAGCTGCACGGTTTCTAATATCCCTTCCAACATGCAGTCGGTACAAACATATTCATACCTCATACACAAATAATAATTCCTCCATACCATATTAGGAATGAGTATCTTATAACCTGTACATATCATGTAATAGAGTACATTTCCTTATGATCACATATTAAGTTAACTAAAAATATACTATCATTAGAAGAATAATTGAGCAAATGCTTCAGAAGCCAGCTTCTGGATCCTTAATGATCACTTTAATATTAACGGAGGTGATTAATACTTAGGTTACAGACTCATCAGTCTGAAAAATAATTCAAGGTAAGTCAGTATTTATTAGACAGTAAAATAACTGTACCAAAGGATACTTCTAAGTAACTTCAAAAAAGGTATTACCTTAAAGTTTAAAAAAACCACCTCCCACATAAGTTCCATGATTAAACAAAATAATTAAAAGACATGACTGACAAATCTTTTTTCGAAGTTACTTTGGAAGTTATAAGAGAAAATGTTTTTCTCTTTTCTGTGCTACTTCTCTATACCTTCCTACTTCTGATCTCCTTAAAATATATTTATGACACAAACAAGAATTCAAGAAAGGTTAATTGCATCACAATAATAATGACCTATATTGTATAGAGAAGGAAATAACTGATTAGCACTAAACTTTAAAAAAGTACAAAATAAGGCGCATAAGAAGATTACCTTTGGAAAATAGATATTTTTCTCCCTTTCTACTAAAAACAGCAAAAATCATTCCACATTATCTTTCTTCCCCAGTTGCATGTTTAATTAAAATATCTTCCAACAGTGTGTATTAAAAAAAAATTCTAAACAAGAGGTACTTAAATGATTTCTTCATGCCTATTTTGGCTAATTCATTGGCCAAGCAAGTATGATATCTCGTCTCTGACTGGATGGAGTCAAGGAATAAGACAGATATAATTACCAAGGCTTAAGCTGAGCTGACCCAGCAAAAATCCGTCATTATCTCAGCTATAATTCTCCCTTCTTTCCCCCTCCAAAAAAGTCCTGTAAGCATACAAGATTCCAGTGAACTCCCAACAGCCTGGCTTCTGGCCAGCTAAGCCGTCTGTAAAGGCTGGAGTAGCCCAAACAATGCAGGGAACTGAAGAACAGCTGCAAACAGCTGGCCCCAGATCAGGCAGCAGACCCAATCTTCAGCGACAAGGGCGGAAACAAAATCCAAGCTTCTAAAACACGTAACGACAGGTCCAGGAACGTGGCCGGATGTAATCCAGAAACTTGGGCTATGATGGGGGAGAAACAGAAGAATCGTTGATTTGTGGCACTGGGTACCCGAGGCCTGGTGGTAGCCAGGGTGTTAACTAGGTAGTGAGCGCCTCTCTATTGCTTCCCAGCCTTTCAGTGACCACTGAGCTATGAGAAGCTCACTCATATAAAAAGTGTTCAGTATTTCAATCCACAGCACCCGTATATTCACTTTAGAAGCTTTGCATGCAGTTTTTGAAGTTAGGTAAACTCTACACAATTGCATGGACTTCTGACCAAATTCCAAATAGGTACTCTCTCTCTCTTGCTCTCTCACCATTTGGCCTTATTTTAGCAAAACCCTACTGTTTAGCCTAAAGCCTAAATAGTGATAGTTTAAGGATAAAATATGTACACAAATGACTACAAGGTTTTAAATTACTGAACTATTTAAAGGAGCAATTCAGAAATAGGAAAGATAGGAGCAAGAATATGTTGAAGATGTAGCATGCAAAACTGGATTTTGATACTAAAGTAAAATCTGACAGGTGGAAACTGAATATGAAGAGTAGCATGGCTGGTGTGGTGGCCTGTGCCTGTAATCCCAGTACTAGGGAGGCTGAGACACGAGGATCTCACAAGTTCTTAGGTTTGAGGCCAGCATCAGCAACTTAGTAAAACCCTCAGGAATTTAGTGATATACTGTTTCAAAATAAAAACTAAAAAGGGCCATAGGGCTGGGGGTGCAGCTCAAAGGTACAAGACCCCTGGGCTTAATCTCAGTTACCGCCCCCCCCAAAAAAAGAGTAGCATGACCAGGGATAGAGTCCAAAGTCAGATGCATAAAGTCTAGGATCAATAAGAAATAAGGAGCCAGGTGTAGTGTCACACTCCTGTAATGCCAGCACTTAGGAGACTGAGACAGGAGGCTTGCAGGTTCAAGGACAGCCGTAGCAATTCAGGGAGACTCACAGCAACCTAGCAAGACCCGATTTCAAAATAAAGAGTTGAAGGTATACCGTGGAGGTAAAATTCCCCTGGGTTCAATCCCTACTGACACATGAACGAACGAACACACACACACACACACACACACACACACACACACACACACGAAAAGAGGGAGAATTAAAGCTATGGAACAAAGACAAGGTACACAAAAAGAGGAAATAATCTGATTAACTTGATCATGGACATCTTCAGTTACAGATGCCTGGAAGAAATACCCATGCTGATATATCAAGAAGGCATCCCCCTTAAAATTTGGGATTTCTCCATATACAGTTAAAAGCAAAGTCCTAAGAATAAATAACCTGAACATAATTATGAAAAAAAGAAAAATCAAGGGAAGTGGCATTCTAGACATTTTTACAAGTTTCTTTGGGAAGACAAATGAAAAACACGTATATTCAGGTGGTACGGGACATACATACCATGGGGAAAACCCTGGGCAATGCCTACATTTTCCGGAGACAGGAAGAAAACCAGAAGCAGTTGAAGAAAAAGCAGTAAAGGAGGGGAAGGAAAACACAAGAAGTAGTACAGTTCAATGTGAAAAGAACCAAAGGAGAAATATTAAGGACAGCATGATCAGATCAAATAACAACTTAGTGCTTTTACTCTGTCTTTCACATCATTTCCACCTCTCTCCTCTTCCTTGGTGTGGTCCACCAGCCCTCCCTCGGGAGGACAAGGAAACGTCTTTGGCGCTCGGGCTGGACTGGAAACTCACGTTTTTCAGAGGACAGTGCTGCCGAGCATACCACTCTTGAGAATACAAGCACAGAATGACTCCATTGCCCAAGAAAAGGGAAGCCCACACCATAATGTTCCAAATTGGCCTTTTCCGACTATCATTGACGATAAAGTTGAAAGCCACTGAAGTTAGAAAGTGAACAAAACATACAGATCATTATCAAAACACAGTCCAACAGGAGACGAAAGGCCTCATCTGTCTGCTGTCATTGTTAGTCATCCCCGCCAGCACTGGCTGCCCACGTACACACTTTATTCAGGTCTTTGGTCCTATAAATAAAAATAAAGCTTTAGGGTTGAAATTTCCTTATAACTGATAGGAAATCAAAGGTATTCAGAACAAGCAAAAATATATTTTGTGGAATGATCAATATTCCAACGTGTCCTTTTCTGCCTATTCAAAAAATGGTCAGTTTTCCAGGGAATGCATGCTAACAGTTTATAAACGGGGAAGTTGTTTACATCGAGAGACTCTGAGCTCTCAAATCAATGTCATCAATGGTCCTCAAGAGGTGACCAGTGTATTTCCTCACTGCAAAGTGTGAACACCTTGAGCCAGGTGTAATTACTCAGAGCCAATATTCTGACCATCTGATAAACACACACTGCCTTGCAATGGGCTTACTATTTTCTATGTTGGTTTTATGATTTCCCTCCTGTCTAATTTCCTCTCTCAGCATCATAGCCAGCACTCAGAGCATGCCAGGATACTCACTTCCAAAGAACATGAAGAGCACGAAGAGCACCGGATAGAAATAGCTCAAGCAAACAGCCAGGGCATACTCATGGACTACAGCAGATATAGTGAAGACTCCCAGCATGGCAGCAGATCGGAACCGCTTGGAGAAAAACTAAAGTGAAAAGAAAGAGTAAGTGACTGAAAAAAAAGTTTGAGTCTGCGGGCATGGTGGCACAATGCCGTGATCCCAGTACTTGGGAGGCCGAACAGGAGGATGGCAGATTCAAAGTCAGCCTCAGCAACTTAGCAAGGCCCTCAGCAACTTAGTGAGAGCCTGTTTCAAAATAAAACTAAAAGGCTGAGCGTGTAGCTCTGAGGTAGAATGCCCCTAGGTTCAACACCCAGCACCACACACACACACACAAGAAAGGAGGGGGAGAAAAATTTAAATAAAAAATGTTGAGTAATTAGCATGATAATAAAAGACAATTATCACATGCTAAAGACTTTGGGGGTGGGGGGGCTGGGGATTGAACACAGGCATTCTACCTCCGAGCTACACCCCCAGCCCTATTTTTTATTCTTTACTTTGAAACAGTCTAAGTTGCAGAAGGCCTCACTAAGTATCTGAGGCTGGCCGTGAACCTGTGATCCTCCTATCTCAGCCTCCCAAGTACTGGGATTACAAGCCTGCACCACCATGCCCAGCTAAAATGCCTTTTTTAAATTTTTTTTTTTAACTTTTTTTGTCACTGGGGATTGAACCCAAGTGTATCATACCTCTGAGCTATCCCACCATACCACCAACCTTATTTTTTTGCAGAGGGCCTTGCCAAGTTGCTGAGGTTGTTCGAACCTTCAATCCTCCTGCCTCAGCCTCCCAAGTACTGGGATTATTGAACCTGTGGGCATTCTACATCTGAGATAGACCCGCCACAAACCTGCCATCCTCCTGTCTCAATCTCCCAAGTACTAGGATTACAGGCATGTGCCACCATGCCTGGCTAAAGGCACTTTTTTTTTTTTTGGTGTTGGGCATTCTACCTCTAAGTTACACCCCCATTTTAGTTTTTGACACAGGGTCTCACTATATTGCTGAGGCTGGCCTCAAACCTGCAATCCTCCTGTCTCAGCCTCTCAGGTATTAACAGGCATGCACCACCATGCCTGGCTAAAGGCATTTTTATTTACACTTATGCTTTTGATTCCTCGGATCAAAATATGCCATAGCAATTATAAAAATATATGCTCATTAACACATATTTTATTAAAATGAGTCATTTTCCAGAACATAAATCTTTGAACAAAGATCTGGACATATTTGCTTTCTTTTTTTTTTTTTTTTTTTTTTCAGTACTGGGGATTGAACTCAGGGGCATTCTACCTCTGAGCTATACCCCCAGCCCTATTTTTTAGTCTTTATTTTGAAACCGAGTCTAAGTTGCGGAGTGCCTCACTAGGTAGCTGAGGCTGGCCGAGAACCCGGATCCTCCGGTCTCAGCCTCCCAAATGCTGGGATTACAAGTGTGCGCCACCACGCCCGGCTTGGACATATTTTCAAAAACATTCTTTTCTGTATGGTACTGGAGATTGAACCCATGGGCATTCTACCTCTGAGCTACACCCTGAGCCCTATTTTATTTTTTATTTTGAAACAGGGCCTCATTAAGTAGCTGAGGCTGGCCTCGAACCTGTGATCTTCCTGTCTCAGTCTCCCAAGTACTGGGATTATAAGCATGCGCCACCAAATCCAGCTTTATTTTTTATTTTGAAACAGGGTCTCACTAGGCTGCTGTTTCTTGCTATTGCCAAAGTTTGTCTTGAACTACAATCCCAGTCTCTCAAGTACTGGGATTATAGGTATGTGCCACCAGGTTCAGCTCAAAACCATTAATTTTAATTAAATTAATTGATCTCACAAGATAGGTTTCATATATTAAAAAAGACAACAAATTGACATCTTTAAAGTGACACTGTACTGTAGATAGAGCAGGTGTCCTCTCTAAAACTAGAATGTAACTCGGGCATGGTGGCACCCAGGTATTGGGATTACAGGTGTGCACCATCATGGCTGGTTTTTTTCTTTTTTGGTGGAACTGGGGTTTGAATCCAGGGGGTCTCTACCTCTAAGCTATACCCCCCGTCCTATTTTTATTTATTTTGAAACAGGGCCTCACTAATTTGCTGAGGCCAACCTCAAACCTATGATCCTCCTTTCTCAGCTTCCCAAGTACTGCGATTATGGGTGTGTACCACTGCACCTGGCTAGGTGTCTCCATTTCTTATATGACATCAATGAAATTCTGCTGCTTACCCAGAGGAGGTCCTTGTAAGCATAGTAGTACAGCCAGTCATGGACCACAACATTCCAGGTCCTATAATAGTTAGCGTATGATGTAGAGTTCCACCAGTCCTGAGGGGAAAGGTAAGGGTATAAAATTAGACACAAAAACACACACATACACCTAAAGCAAACCCTGAATATCCCCCAAAGAACATACATCCACGATACAGACAGAATCCAGAGTATAATGCGATAAATTGTTAGTCCATACACTGATGTCAGAAAAATCTTAAAAGGCACTTTTTATTAGTGTTGAATATGACATTATTCTAGTGTTACATATGGGTAAACCCCAAGGTTCATTTTGTCTCATCATTAAACAAGTTATGATGGAAGATACAGAACATAGTCATTTAAATCTAATATTCACCAAAACAGAAATCAGTAAACCCCTGCCTCCCCTTGCTGAAATATAATGAGAAAACTGGAGGGTCACTAAGACTAGATTGGGTGCTAAAGTTCTAAGTAGTTTTGCTTTTTTATGGTACTGGGGATTGAACCCAGAGGCATTCTACCTCCAAACTATACCCCCCAGACCAATTTTCTTTTCTTTTGGTGCTGGAGATTAAACCTAGGAGCATTCTACCTCAGAGCTACACCCCCAGTCCTATTTTTTATTTGGAAATAGGGTCTTGCTAGTCTGCTGAGGCTGGCCTTCAACCTGTAATCCTCCTGTCTCAGTCTCCCAAATACTGGGATTACAAAGGTGCACACCACTGTGCCTGGCTCTGATTTTACTTTGTATTTGGAAATAGGGTCTCGCTAGGTTGCTGTGAGCCTCACACTAAATTGCTATGGTTAGCTTCGAATCTGCAATCCTCTTGTCTCAGCCTCCCAAGTACTGGGATTACAGGTGTACGCCACCACACCTGGCTCCAAATTGTTTGAAGGTGTCATAAGTGGCATGATTTAGCTGGGCATGGTTGCACAGAGCTGTAATCCCAGTACTTAGGAGGCTTAGACAGTAGGGTTACAGGTTCGTGGCCAGCCTCAGATACTTAGTGAGGCCCTCCCCAGCTTAGTGGGACCCTGTTTCAAAATAAATAAAAAGGGCTACAGGTGTAGCTCGGAGGTAGAATGCCCCTGGGTTCAGTCCCCAGCACCACACACACACACACACACACACACACACACAAAGCATGATTGCACAAGGACAGCATTTACCTCCAAGTCTTGGTGACTCTGTTTCTATTTCTTGCTCCCTATTTTAAGATCAGACTAACAGAGTTAGACATCTAAATTCTGCAACTCATACTTCCTGTTCCTTTAAGAAAGGAGTGGTAGACTTGAAGTGTCGCCAAAACAAGCGAAACCGGAGGGCTTCAGGTAGCATCACGGAGCCTTATGAGCACACTGGCTCTAGTCTACACTTTATTTCTGACTCCGGAAATATAAGAATAGTATTTTAGGCAGAATCAGTACCTTTCAAAGTAAACGGGGGGCAAGTTCATTCCCTCATAAATCGCTTAGCAGTCTTAAAAGGACTAATTTGCTGAGGTCACCCATACAGAAGGAGACAACAGTTTTTTTTTATTTTTTTGCAGTACTGGGGATTGAACTCAGGAGCATTCTACCTCCGAGCTACAGCCCCAGCCCTATTTTTTATTCTTTATTTTGAAACTGAGTCTCACTAAGTTGTGGAGTGCCTCACTAGGTAGCTGAGGCTGGTCTCGAACCCGGATCCTCCGGTCTCAGCCTCCCGAATGCTGGGATTACAAGCATGCGCCACCATGCCCGGCTAACAGTTTTAAATCAATGAACATTCAGAAGTCTCATGATGCGCCCAGGACAAATGCTTTCCTCTACCATAATCACCAATATACGCACCCAGGACCCAGCAGGAACCATATGCTGTATTAAGGGAGCAGACGTTGGAGACAGGAGAAAAGTTAAGGCCGTATCAGAATTTCAGACTTGCTATTAGTAAAATTTGTGGAAAAGGAAATTATTTCACAATTTGTGTGGAAAACCCGGTAGTACTAGCCAACAATGCTCAAATACTTAATGAGGAAATAAAATGGGTAAAGGAAGATGAGTCCATGTATATATTACCTTATAAAACATCCTGTCACCAAAGCGTAACATCTCAGCAAAGGCATTGAGCCAGCAGTGCAAAAAGGCAAAAAAAATAAGGAACAGTATCAGCACACCTAAAAATAAGATTAACAATGTGAAGAGTCTTCCCAAACAGCTCACATACCAAGCCGTAACTCTACATCATCATTTGTTTAGTTAGGATTATTTTGTAAAATATACACTGCTATTCCAATTTACCCATTCCAGAGATGACAGTTAGGGCTAGGGTTAATTTATTTTAGTTTTTGTGTATGAGGTACTGGGGATTGAACCCAGGGGCATTCTACCTCCAAGCCACATTCCCAGCCCTATTTTATTTTTATTTTGAAACAGTGTCTCACCAGGTTGATGAAAGTCTCACTACTTGCTGACGCTGTCCTCTAACCTGCTAGCCTCCTATCTCAGCCTCCAAGTACTGACTGGGATTACAGGTGTGCACCACCACACCCGACTATATTCTTTTTAATTTTAAAAAGCAGTAATAGCTGGATGTGGTGGCACATGGCTATAATCCTAGTACTTGGGAGGCTGAGACAGGAGGACCACAGGTTCAAGGACAGCCTTAGCAAGTGTGAGACTATCAACCTAGTGAGACTCTTGTTTCAAAATAAAAATAAAAATTGGGCTGGGGGTGTAGCTCAGACAGAATAGCCCGGATTCAATTCCTCGTATCAAAAAAATAAATGGTAATAACTTCTTTCCAAATGGGTTTAACAGACAAAAGATGAGCTAGTTTGTTTTTAAGAAGTATCGTGATATATGGCTTAATTCAGTACCCAACGTCCTTTAAAATCTGGCCCCCATAACATCCTTCTAAACCAATTGTTTAAAACAAGCAGATTTCGCTCCCTTTCCCTCTATGGGACACAGGCAATTCCAGAGACGTTTTAGGGTGTCTCAACTGGAGGGGTGGAGGCTGTGCTCCTGGTATCTGGTTGTTACAGGCAGTAAGCTACTAATCATTCCACAAGAGAGCCATCCCAAACACAGAATTATCTGGCCCAAAATATCAGTCGTGAACCTGGTCTCCACTTAGTACCTCCAGAAACTCTCCCCCAGGTCTGTTAATATCATCCAAAACTGGACTTCTGCCTTTTAACCCATCCTACTACCCGAAAGACCTTCCTCCCGCTTCTGCTAGGCAAAGAGCTACATGTGTTTTTAATACTCAGTGTGAAATGACATCTCTAATATGAAATAAAGCCCATAAGCACCTTCTTTATCCTACTTACATAGTGTACCTTACAGCACTCTGTGAGACATCTATTTACTTATTTTATTCACATATTCAAAACATTTTTTTTTTTTTTTTGTTTTTTTTGGCGGTACTGGGGATTGAACTCAGGGGCATTCTACCTCCGAGCTATACCCCCAGCCCCATTTTTTATTCTTTATTTTGAAACCGAGTCTCACTAAGTTGCGGAGTGCCTCACTAGGTAGCTGAGGCTGGCCGCGAACCCGGATCCTCCGGTCTCAGCCTCCCGAATGCTGGGAT
>PVLC010030674.1:0-19338 GCA_004027655.1 Graphiurus murinus
AAAAAAAAAAAAAAAAAAAAAAAAAAAGAAAAGAAAAGAAAAGCTGGGTGTGGTGGAACACATTTGTAATCCCAGTACTACTTGGGAGGTTCAAACAGGAGGATTGCAGGTCCACCACCAGCCTCAGCTACTTAGTGAAACCCTCCGCAACTTAGTAAGACCCTGTTTCAAAAATAAAAGAATAGCCGGGCGTGGTGGCACACGCTTGTAATCCCAGCATTTGGGAGGCTGAGACTGGAGGATCTGGGTTCGAGGCCAGCCTCAGCTACCTAGTGAGGCACTCCGCAACTTAGTGAGACTTGGTTTCAAAATAAAGAATAAAAAATAGGGCTGGGGGTATAGCTCGGAGGTAGAATGCCCCTGAGTTCAAAAGCCGGATGTGGTGGTGCACGCTTGTAATCCAACATTTGAGAGGCTGAGACAGGAGGATCCGGGTTCACGGCCAGCCTCAGCTACTTAATGAGGCCCTCTGCAACTTAGTGAGACCCTGTTTCAAAATAAAGAATAAAAAATAGAGCTGGGGGTGTAGCTCGGTGGCAGAATGTCCCTGGGTTCAATCCCCAGTACTGCAAAAATAAATAAATAAGTAAATAAATAAATAAATAAATAAAAGAATAAAACTAGGGCTACAAGTACGGCTCAGAGGTAGAATGCCCCTGGGTTCAATCCCCAGTACCACAAAATTAAATAAATAAATAAAAGCCGGGCGTGGTGGCACACACTTGTAATCCCAGCACTTGGGAGGCTGAGACTGGACGATCCGGGTTCATGGCCAGCCTCAGCTACCTAGTGAGGCATTCCACAACTTAATGAGACCCTGTTTCAAAAAAATAACGAATAAAAAGTAGGGTTGGGGGCATAGCTCGGAGGTAGAATACCCCTGAGTTCAATCCCTAGTACTGCAAAACAAAAAATAAGTAAATAAATAAACATAGCTGGGCATGGTGAAATATACTTGTAATCTCAGTACTTGGGAGGCCGAGACAGGAGGATCAAAGTTTGGAGGACAGCCTCAGGGAAGTAGTGAGACTCTCAGCAACCTATCGAGACCCTGTTTCCAAATAAGAAATAAAATCAGGCTAAGGGTGTAGCTTGAAGGTAGAATGCCTCTAGATTCAATCCCCAGTACCACAAAACAAAACAAAACAAAACCAGACAGGTTTTTCTTCTCATTTCAAAGTGATTTAAAAAATGACCTAAATAACAACAACTGCCTCCACACTCAACACGCTCAATTCAAACTATCAAATGGAATAATCAGAATGTAGAGAATGGGAAAAGGGAACAAATCATCATAGATTTAAATCAGTTGCACCAAAACAGTCGACTTGAAAAATATAAATACACCTAACTTATTATAAGCAAAAGAATAACTTACAGGCCCTTCTATGTTTACAATCTCCATCCTACCTACTCAAACTCAAATTGACCTAAATGTCATTTCTGAAAAAAACTTGGTACCTTTCTGCTCATTCCACTCCCTCTCTGAACTTAACTTCCCAGCCTATTGCCACGAAGTCACTTTTTAAATTTTTTTTTTAATTGGTACTGCGGATTGAACCCAGAGGCATTCTACTTCTGAGCTATACCCCCAGCCCTTTTTATTTGGAAACAGCCACCCTAAGTTGCTGAGGCTGGCCTTGAACCTGCGATACTCCTGTCAGCCTCTCAAGTACTGGGACTACAGGTGTGTGCCACAACAACTACGATCTTCGTATTTATTAATAAGTCCAAGGAGAAGCAGGACATACACATAACTGTAATGCCAGTACTTGGGAGACTGAGACAGGTGGATTTCAAGTTCAAGGAGAGCGTGTGGTTAACTTAGTGAGACCCTGCTTCACAAGAAATAAAAGGGCTGGGGTATAGCTCAGGCAGAATGCCTTGGTTCAATCACCAGTGTACATATACACACAAACTCCAAGAATAAAGGAGACATTTGAGTTTATGAAGTTTGTTGCAGGAAGCAAATAGAAAATATAAAAAAAAATTCTGGCTGGGTGTGGTGGTGCGCACTTGTAATCACAGTACTTAGGAGGCTAAGACAGGAGGATCACAGGTTCGAGGCCAGCCTCAGCTACTTAGTGAGACCCTGTTTCCAAATAAAGAATAAAAAATAGGGCTAGGGGTGTAGCTTGGAGGTAGATCACCCTTGGGTTCGATTCCTAGTATCAAAAACAAAAACAAAAAAAAGTAGCCTCTATCATCCATTCCCCCCCCCCCCTTCTTTTTTTGAGATAGGGTCTTGCTATATTCCCTAGGCTGGTCTCCAAATCCTGGGCTCAAGCAATCTCCCATCTCAGGCCCCAGAGTCCAGAGTACAGAGATGACAGGCATGCATTACCATGCGCAGCTTAAGTCCTTGTTACCATAAAGGTGAGCAATTTTGTGTGTGTGGTACTGGGGATTGAACCAAGGGCCATTCTATCTCAGAGCTATACTTCCAGTCCTATTCTATTTGAAACAGTGTCTCCCTAAGTTACTGCACACTGGTCTTGAACCTGTGATCCTCCATCTCTCAGACCCCCAAGTATTGGGATTACAGGCATGCACTACCACACCCAGCTCAGGATGAGCAATTTTAATAGCAAAATGCGCATGCATAAGAGATCTAGAACTTACTTTTAGAAAGAAAAAATACTTATAGGCTTGAACAGACTATTGTGTGTGTGTATGGTACTGGGGATGGAACCCAGGGGCTTTTTATCTCCAGGCTACACCCTAGCCCTATTTTATTTGGAAACAAGGTCTCCCTAAGTTGCTGAGGCTGGCCACGAACCTGTGATCCTTGTGGAACAGAAATACTTTTACTCAATATACAAGAAAAAAGAAAGAAAAGATTAGTGCAAATTAAAATCACTCACATCAATTACTAAAATTTAGCATCCCAGGAGTTTTTGCTTACCTGCCACACCCCCACAATTGCATTGGCTACTAATATGAGTAGAATTACGAAGGGTTCCACAAAGGCTGTGATCGTTTCTTCACCTTCTTCAAACCAAGCCAAAACCTAGAAGAGAAATGACACGTCAGGGCTGCTACTGTGTTTTTAGGCTTAGTGCCACTTTTATAACAAAAGCAGCTGGCACTGAAGGAATTATGATAGACAAAAATCTCTTTAAAGCCAGGCATGGTGGCGCAGGCTTGTAATCCCAGCATTTGGGAGGCTGAGACTGGAGGATCCAGGCTGCGCCAGCCTCAGCTAACTAGTGAGGCACTCCGCAACTTAGTGAGACCCTGTTTCAAAATAAAGAATAAAAAATAGGGCTGGGGGGATAGCTCAGAGGTAGAATGCCCGAGTGCAATCCCTAGTATCGCAAAAAAAAAGAAAGAAAAAAAAATCTCTTTTACATTCTCTAAAAACAAATGGTGGCAAAATGTAATGATATACATAAACAACCAGTTTATGCCCTGTTCAAAATGATTATTCTTGGGAGTCAAACTAAAGAGCTTCCTAACAATACCCTTAAAAGAGTACACTTGCTGGGCATGGTGGCGCATGCTTGTAATCCCAGTACTTGGGAGACTAAGACAGGTTGATTGCAGGTTCAAAGACAGCCTCAACAATTTAGTGAGGCTCTCAGCAACCTAGTAAGACCGTTTCCAAGTAAGAAATAAAATCAGTCTGGGGGCGTAACTTGGAGGTAGAATGCCTCTGGGTTCCATCCCCAGTACCACAAAAAAGAAAAAAGAGTTCATTTATTTTTTTGATGTAGTAGTCTTAGAACTCAAATATAATATCCTTTTTGAGGGAAAATAAATCCCATTCATTTTATCTGTATATATTCTGGAGAAATAAAAGTTTTCATTGAGGTAAAAGGCAAAAGTCAACAACCACATTATCTGGCCAGCATTCATATAAAGTAATACCCGCATGTGACAAATTCATTGTAAGAACAACTTTTACCACCGACTTGGCATATTTAAACTGTTAATCCCCTTATTTTCAGTGGTATTAGTGAAGGTCATTTCAGAATGACTGCAAGATTGTTCCGAGACTGGGAATGTGTCGTAAAGCTCTCCATCATCGGGTATCTAGTACAGCAACCTAGCACTTCAGAGGTGACACAAGTCCACAGTAGTTATAACTGGACAGAGGGCAGCCCCAGGAAAGACGAACAGAAGATCAAACTTTTGGTTCATACAACCATAACCTTAACAAATTAACAGCCATACTGTACTACATGCTGAGTAACTATGAAGGTGGTAAAAAAAAAAAAAAAATACAACAACCCAACATAATCAATCCTGCTAATAAAGAGCACAGTAAAGGGTGAGCTAAATGGTTAAAAATTTCACCAAGACCAAACCCTGACAGATGCCAATCAGCAGTGGCAATTTTTGTGGAAACCTGCTAGTCACAATAATTCAATCTGGGAGGTAGGATTTGCGATTTTTTAAAAAAATATAACTGCCTAATAAGCCAGGTGTGGTGGCACACACCAGCAATCCCAGTTATTTGGGAGGGCAAAGCAGGAGGATTGAAAGGTTGAGGTCTGATTGGGGAGCTTAGCCAAACCCCGTCTCAGGTAAAAAGGGCTAAGGTTGTAGCTTAGTAGGACAATGCTTGTGCCTACAATGCACCACGGCCTTGAGTGCAATTGCCAGTATCAAAAACTCCCCAAAACAAGCCGGGCGTGGTGGCGCACGCTTGTAATCCCCGCATTCGGGAGGCTGAGACCGGAGGATCCGGGTTCGCGGCCAGCCTCAGCTACCTAGTGAGGCACTCTGCAACTTAGTGAGACTCGGTTTCAAAATAAAGAATAAAAAATAGGGCTGGGGGTATAGCTCGGAGGTAGAATGCCTCTGAGTTCAATCCCCAGTACCGCAAAAAAAAAAAAAAAAACTCCCCAAAACAAAAACTTAAAATGTGCCGGGCGTGGTGGCGCACACTTGTAATCCCAGTACTCGGGAGGCTGAGACAGGAGGATCACAGGTTCGAGGCCAGCCTCAGCTACTTAGTGAGGCCATCTGCAACTTAGTGAGACCCTGTTTCAAAATAAAGAATAAAAAAATAGGGGTAGGGGTGTAGCTCGGAGGTAGGATGCCCCTGAGTTCAATCCCCAGTACCAGGGGGAAAAAAAAAAAAACTAACTTAAAACATGCACATTTCACAAAAAAATTCTTTAAAAGGCAGTAACAAACAAAACCATGACTATATTTATATAGCAATAGCAGAAAATAATTATGGCAGGCCTAATAGAAATATGAATTTTCCAAGAGGGTTAACAGTGAATTAATAAGAAATCAACTTGGGCAAGGAGAAACAGAACAGGAAGCATCAGGACCAGGCTCTGACATATGCCAACCGCCACGGACTGCTGGTGAGCGAGGGCAGCGCACACCGGAGTGAACGGGAGAAATGCTGCAGCAGCTCTCAAAGGGGCATCCGGTGTAGGGCCAGGCCTAATGCCAGAGTGAAAACCTCTCCAGTAAGTTATAAATGTTGACAGATGCAGGATCACAGCTGCTGCTACTACCCTTCCAAACAACTGCCAAGAAGAACATGTCAGAAATAAGAAACTTAATTAGCTCTTAGGAGAAAAAAATCGCTCAACATGAAGAGTGACTAGGGCCTTTCCAAAAGGTCAGCCGGGCATTAGCAACTGTAAGATAAGCTTCACACCTTGTTAAAGTGGATATGAATTTCCTTCTTGGCAGTGCCGCCTGGGGAAGCTTAAAGCAACATCTTGAAAGGTTGGAGCAAAAGAAACCAACAAGAAGCAACAGGACATCAGAGCAAACCTCTACTTTTCAAGAAATGCTTTTTTCCCCCCCTTTGGAATGCATTTTTATCACAAGTGGAATTTATCAAAAGTAAGACTCCGCTGAGCATGGTGCACATTTGTAATCCCAGCATTTGGGAGACTGAGACTGGAGGATCCGGGTTCTCGGCCAGCCTCAGCTACCTAGCGAGGCCCTCCGCAACTTAGTGAGACCCTGTTTCAAAATAAAGAATAAAAAATAGGGCTGAGGGTGTAGCTCGGAGGTAGCATGCCCCTGGGTTCAATCCCTAGTACCCCATCCCCCCCGGAAAAAAAGTAAGACTCCTACTTTGCACAATCCCATAGCCTTTTTTTCTATATGATGTTAACTGTTAATGTGGAGGACACAGGCATTTGTGTTGTTATTTGAAGAATCTACAGATATACCAAGTACTGCTTGAGGAGAAACTGATGATCGTTATCTTAGGATGAAAGGATGGTACACAGATCTATTTAAAATTGACAACAACCAGCCGGGCGTGGTGGCGCACGCTTGTAATCCCAGCATTCGGGAGGCTGAGACCGGAGGATCCGGGTTCGCGGCCAACCTCAGCTACCTAGTGAGGCACTCCGCAACTTAGTGAGACTCGGTTTCAAAATAAAGAATAAAAAATAGGGCTGGGGGTGTAGCTCGGAGGTAGAACGCCCCTGAGTTCAACCCCCAGTGCCGCAAAAAAAAAAAATAAAATAAAATTGACAACAACCAATTTAATACTTTAAAGATGTCTATCCTAAAATCATAAAAACCCAGAGAATTAAATGTTACTGCCCCAAATGAAGCTCAACCATATCTAACTAACTGGTAAGAATTAGTTGACAAGACTCCACGAGATGGAAGAGATGCTAGGGAGAAGAGGAGGAAAACGGGATGAGCGACATTACCAAAATTAAGGTCCACTCGCAACTGGCCTACCGTAAGTTACACGGGGGATGAATATAAAGGACTAAGTGCTTAAGTCTTGTTTTGTTCAAGAGTCTGTGGTACCTAGCGGATGATGCTCAATATACATTTACTGAATACGCACATGAACAAATGAAATAAAACACACAACTCCTACAGTATAAATCCCAGGACAGTATGTGAACTTAAAACACCAAGAGCAAACAGGTAACTAATGTTTCATAAACAACACAAAGCAACAACAGTATCATTTTAGGCACAGTGTTCCTTATTTCCTTTGTACTTTGCACTAACACTGTAATAGTGCCTATCTTCAGCATTCACATTATCAAGCAAGCTCAAAGTTCCAAATCTGCCAATCCTATTCCAAATAACCACTTACTAACGCACACTCAACTACACTTTACGCTGCTTAAACAGGAGACGGTAGTTTTCAGTAGTTCCCCACAAGATTAATCTCTAGGACTGGGGGTTTATCTCAGTGGTACAGCATTGCTTAGTGGGCACCAGGCCCTGGGTTGATCCCCAACACTGAAAAATGGCAATGGTACTCACTTCTGCTAAAATGTATAACGAATGAAGCAGATTACTATTGTTTTGTGGTACTGGGGATTGAATCCAGGGGCATTTACTTCTGAGCTACACCTCCAGCCCTTTTTCATTTTTACTTTGAAACAGGGTCTCACTAAGTTGTGGAGGGCCTCACTAAATTGCTTAGGCTGGCCTCCAACCTGCAATCCTCCTGTCTCAGTCTCCCAAATACAGGGATTACAGGCGTGCCCCACTTTAAAGCAAATTTTAATCCAAAATAAAAAGCATGTTCACCTGAAAATTTGGGGACAGTTGTGATATTGTGAGTCAATTATATGTCAGGATAAAGGACTGACAAGACCATTAAAAGCCCAGCACGGTGGCCTAGGCGTGTAATCTCTCAGTACTTGGGAGGCTGAGACAGGAGGATCCCACGTTCAAGGATAGCCTCAGCAAGTAGTGAGACTCTCATCAATGTAGCAAGACCCTGTTTCAAAATAACAATAGGGCTGGGGGTGTATAGCTTAGTAGAATGCCCCTGGGTTCAATCCCCAACACACACACACACACACACACACACACACACACACACACACACACACACACCACTACAAAGTTAAGACAGAGCTGGGCATGGTGGCACATGCTTGTAATCCCACTACTTGGGAGGCTGAGACCGGAGGATCGGGTTAGCGGCCAGCCTCAGGCAACTTAGTGAGACCCTGTTTCAAAATAAAGAGTAAAAAATAGGACTGGGGGTGTAGCTCAGAGGTAGAATGCCCCTGAGTTCAATCCCCAATACCGCAAAAAAAAAAAAAAAAAAAAAAGTTAAGAAAGAGCCAGTCATGGTGGCACACACTTGTAATCCTGGTACTTGGGAGGCTGAGACAGGAGGATCACAGGTTCAAGGACAGCCTCAGCTACTTAGTGAGGCCCTATAAAATTGCAACTTACCACAACAACATAGTGAGACCCTGTTTCAAATTAAAACTAAAGCTGGGCATGTAATCCCAGTATTTGTAATCCCAGTATTTGGGAGGTTGAGACAGGATTGCAGGTGTCCAGCCTTGGCAAAATAGCGAGGTTCTCAGCAAATTAGTAAGACCCTGTTTCCAAATAAGATATAAAATCAGGCTGAGGGTATAGCTTGGAGGTAGACTGCCTCTGGGTTCAAACTCCAGTGCAAAAAAAAAAAAAAAAAAAAAAACCAACTAAAATAGGGCTGGGCATGGTGACGCACACTTGTAATCCCAGTACTTGGGAGGCTGAAACTGGAGGATCGGAGTTCGTGGCCAGCCTCAGCTACTTAGTGAGACCCTGTTTCAAAATAAAGAATAAAAAATAGGGCTGGGGGGATAGCTTGGAGGTAGAATGCCCCTGGGTTCAACCCCAGTACCACGCCAAAAAAACAAACAAACGAAAATAGGGCTCAGAGTGTATCTCAGAGATAAGAAAAAAAAAAAAAAAAAAAAAATGCCCCTGGGTCCAATCCCAGGTATCAACAACAAAAAAACTCACTATGTAATGCAGATCAAATACTTCCTGAATATATCGTTCTGAGATAACCAAAGTAAACAGATCCCATAAATTTTAAAATGCTATGGCAACAAACTTGGTGGACATTTGTGATGTGGAACAAAACCCATACACAAATTAAAATGTAACTGAAAAGCTGAGAAGTGCTATAGTCTAGAAGGTTTTAGCATTTTAGGGTCAATCTAAATAGCTGAGGTAGGAAATGGGGAACAAGAGTAGAAAAACCTGTGCAAACTGTGATCAAGAGGCTCTGATGATCTGGACGGATGGGAATGAGACCTGTAAAGCCTCAGCACGCGCCTCCTCGGTCCTTTGTCAACGTGGCCCGCCGAGGACGTGCCCGAGTACTCACTGAGAACCTGTCCTCCTCTCCCCACGCACTCCTCACTCAGAGCACTACTCTCCAGGTCAGGGACCGTGCCCCCTGTGCCGGCTGCTACATCGCCCGAGTCGGTGGCAGGTGCTCAACAGTGAAGGAGAAAGGGTGGCAGGCATTCCAGTTAAGCAACCACACGATGGGCCACATTCAGGCCAGCCTCAGCAACTTCGTGAGGACTCATTTAAAAATAAAAAATTAGCCCGGAGTGGTGGCGCACGCTTGTAAACCCAGCACTTGGGAGGCTAAGAACGGAGGATCCGGGTTCGAGGCCAGCCTCAACTACCTAGTGAGGCACTCCGCAACTTAGTGAGACCCTGTTTCAAAATAAAGAATAAAAAATAGGGCTGGGGGTATAGCTCAGAGGTAGAATGACCCTGAGTTCAATCCCTCGTACCGCAAAAAAGAAAAACTGTTTTGGTTAATATTACAATTAATTTATTGCTACCGGCTACATTTATGCAGTTTCCTACTTTCTGCTGCAGCAAAATATTAACTATAGTTAAGAGTTTACTACTTAATTTGACATTTGAAATAAATCACTTTTTAAAAACCTGAGTGGGAGCCGGGCGTGGTGGCGCATGCTTGTAATCCCAGCATTCGGGAGGCTGAGACCGGAGGATCCGGGTTCGCGGCCAACCTCAGCTACCTAGTGAGGCACTCCGAAACTTAGTGAGACTCGGTTTCAAAATAAAGAATAAAAAGTAGGGCTGGGGGGTGTAGCTCGGAGGTAGAATGCCCCTGAGTTCAATCCCCAGTACCACAAAAAATAAAAAAAATAAAAAATAAAATAAAAACCTGAGTGGGACCCAATAACTTCTTATGTATAGAAGAACTATTCATTTTTGCCAAAGAAACCATATTTTTCTTCTGAAGCCAATAGGAATACATGTACTACTATGAAAGACTCAGTGCGCTTCCTTTATTGAAAAAAAAGAAATGAGGAATTAAAAGGTCAAGACAATGTCACAATAGTGCTGTCAACCCCTATCCATTTTCTGTATTTTTAATCCCCAATTTATTTATTGGTACTGGGGTTTGAGCCCAGGGGCATTCTACCTCTGAGCTACATCCTCAGCCTTATTTTTTATTCTTTATTTTCAAACAGGGTCTCACTAAGTTGCAGAGGGTCTCACTAAGTAGCTGAGGCTGGCTGCGAACCTGGATCCTCCGGTTTCAGCCTCCCAAGTACTGATATCACAAACATGTGCCACCATGCCCGGCTCTATTCCCAATTTCTTGATCAAAAAGCAAATTAAGAAGTTGAATTCTACAGTAAAAGCACATCCTCAACACTTATTCCTTTGCTGTTTAGCAATCTATAAAATAAAAACAGAGCAGTTTACTTCCTAAATACTTCCAAGTAGTTACCAAAAAGGAACTCAGACTTCAACTCCAAAACAGTCTACAAAGTCAATGTCCTTCCTTATAACAAAATTTTAGCACTTTAAAACCCATGTGAAAATGATTAGAAGCCAAGCGTGATGGCGCACGCTTGTAATCCCAGCATTCGGGAGGCTGAGACCGGAGGATCTGGGTTCGCAGCCAGCCTCAGCTACCTAGTGAGGCACTCCGCAACTTAGTGAGACTCAGTTTCAAAATAAAGAATAAAAAAATAGGGCTGGGGGTATAGCTCGGAGGTAGAACGCCCCTGAATTCAATCCCCAGTACCTCAAAAAAAAAAAAGAAAAAGAAAAAGAAAAAATGCTTAGAAACTACACTCCTAATTACTTCAAAGCTAAAATTTAAAAAAAAATCACATGTATCTACATTAATTCTACATGCTAATATAAAGTCACTTAAACTGGCCACTCAAAAGACCCTATGAGATGAGACCGAAGTAGACAATCTGTTCACTGTCACATCAGAGGTGTAACTGCAACCACTGCTTCTAGTTACCACACACAAAATAATTCAGCAAAATCCAGTTACCTCTGGTTTGCACACCCCACTGATCAACTTCTCACTCACTGAATGCCAGTGTTTATCCTCCAGAGCCAAGACAATTTCAGAATGAACTATGTAGCCTATAGCACAAATACAAATTCTAAACTACGCTCAAAATAATTATTTTGCCCACTGCAATGTAATGAAACTACAGCTAAACAACTCTGCTCATTTACCTTAATTGGCAGAACAGCCATTTACTAAGGGAAATTTTTCAAATCAATCATGGAAAGACAAGGCACATAAAGCAAGGTATAGAGTGACTGATTCAGTGTGCTGAATGGTTTGCTGTGACAGGCTCAATTTTATTCAATGAAAACCACAGAAAAGATTCCTCAGGGCTGAATTATTAATGGCTACAATCCACTTGGTTAACAAAGTCTCAAGGCAGCCAGGCATGGTGGTGCACGCCTATAATCCCAGTACACGGGAGGCTGAGACAGGAGGACTGCAGGTACCCAGCGCCTCAGCAACTTATTGAGACCTTGTTTCCAAATAAAAATAAAAATGGTGCTGGGGGCGTAGCTTGGAGATTTGTAGAATGCCCCTGGGTTCAATTCCCAGCAGCGCACACACACACAGTCTCACGGCAGAATTTACGTGCAATTATTCCAAAGGTCACCTCTCACTGCCAGTATCTACTTAAAAAAGTGAGTATGAATTCATCTTTTCTTCACTTGAACTAGATAAATGCTGGCTGCTTTGTTTAGTTCTCAAAATAGTCCTCCGTGGTTATGGTTATCATAAAGACTGAAGGAGATTCCTGGGACTTGCGTACATACAAATGTATAAAAATGAAACCTTGAAACGGTGTCAATTTTGCGAAACCTGAAAGCACTGTTCTGGACGATTTTCATTTCCCACCATGGTTTTTATAAGAATAACGTACTGTAAGAACAAGAGGCATCCCATGCTGTTAGGATTAGAAACATCTGTGTACTAACTCATGACCATTTTTAGGAAAACTACTAAGTATACTGCCCAAGGGTAAAAAAAATGCAACATAAAATACTGAACAGGAAAAAAAATGTTAATAACCTAGAAATCTCCTTGCCACCCGCACCACCTTTTTCCTGTTGCAGTTCTTTCTATTTCACTAGTTTCTTGGCAACTAGAGGGGACCAGGCAAGCACAAACAGAAAAAACACTACCCTGGGTTTTTTCTTTTCACATCTAGAACCTAGTGTACTGACCTCAATGTAGGAATCACTCAAGACAGGGGTCCAGTTTAGATAAATAAATACACCACCCTGAAGGTCAGTGACCAAATTTGGTCAACACTGGTGCCATCACTGCCGTCATCGTTCTTGTCACTGTCAGGAACAACTGTCACCTTGCCACTACCAGGAAGGGAAAGCAACTGGAATATTCCTTTTGTAAGTTCTATTTACAGACTACAAAGAGCCCAGGATCGTCAGGGTATGATCTTACAACATGGTAACAAACAGAAAGGACTTGTCAATGAAAGACTTTTTGACACTGAAATTGATAAACCCCAAGATTTTATAAGACCCTGCGCATTTAAGAATAATTCCTCACTGCACCCTGTCAGGCATCTATTTTTTCAAATATGATGAGCTTCAAGTGTTACTATATTTTCAAACATAGAGATACTAGCTTAATTCTCCAAATGTTTTTACCTAATGGACATTATTTATTTTCTGGCTTACCTATGAAATATTTTCAGCTTTTTGGGGAAGGCAGGGGCAGAGAAAATATATACTTTTTTTATACTTACAAAAGATATACACGCTGCCAGCAGTAAAATTCTAACTAGTAAGTCTTCGAACTGCTCAATCACAAGTTCCAGCAAGGTTTTTCCTGTTAAAAACAAACGCATTTGTCAGAACTGTCATCTTAACCTCGGCGGGCATACACGCGGGCGCGGGCACGCGCACACACATGTGAAGCTGACTTACCCTCTTCAGCCGGCAACTCTGTAGAATGTAGAAATCCGCCAAGCGATGTGTCATTGGAGGGGGAAAGGAGGAGAAAGAAAAAAAAAAAAAAAATTCAGCACTCTGTCTTTTTAAAAAGAACTGAAATGACAGGCCCCCCATGTCTTTGAAAGACCTCACTGTATGAACGTTCCATCCTTTCTTTTTATTTTCCTTCCCTAATAGAAAGCATCCTAAAGACGACCCCCTCTCTCTCACACACACACACTCACACACACACACACAAAATATGCACAACTTGTAACCAATGACCTTAGATCCAGCCCGGAAAATCATCATTCTGGGGCTCCCGAGAGGAGGAGCCGTTTCGGCTAGGTCATCACTTCTGCCAGATGTGTAACTCTGGGTAGGACAAGCACGGTCAGAGGGTTTCTCAACCACACTGACGCCTCATAAACCGGCTGGGGACGGGAACACGTCTCGCGGGGCTCAATCCAGCTGCAGGAGGCTCGTCCCTCCGTCCTGCCCTCCCTCCCTCCCTCCGCCGAGCTCGCGGCGCCCTGGGAAGGTCAAGGGCTCGAGACCCCGGCAGGCGGCGGCTGGCCGGTCCCCGGGGCCGCCTCGCAGCCGTCGGCGGGCGCCGAGCCGAGCCCCACGCGGCGGCGCCCGGTCAGCCATCTTCCCTGCGCCCGGGCCCGCCCCGCACCTACCGTTGGACCCCCATCTCTCCTTGAGCTTCTTGACCTGCTCCAGGCTCAGCCCCGTGCTCTCGTTGACGCCGAAGTGGCCCAGCACCTCCTCCACCGTCTTTGTGTGCGCGTTCTCCATGGCGGCGGCGGCGGCCCGGCCGGCCTCGCCTCGCGTCCCCGCGGCCTCCTCGCCTCCGCCTCGCACTCGGGCCGCGGGCTCGTGCCACCGCGGGCGCCGGGCGCGGACCGGCTCCCCTCCTCCGCCTCCGCGGCGGCCGCTTCCGCCTGGCCGGGCGCTGAATCACCCGCGCCCCCTCCCCCAGACAACCGCCCCCCGCGCGGCCTCCGCCGGCCTCTGCAGCACGCGGAGCGGAGCCGGGCGCAGGCCGCGGCCCGAGCCGCCCCGCCCGGGCCCGAGGAGCAGCGGCGCCCGGCCGAGCCTCGCGGGAAGACGTGCGCGGCGCGCTCGCCCGGGTCCCTGGGCCCCGCACCCCGACCGCGGCGGAGGAAGCTGCCCCGGCGGACGAGCGGGAGGTGGCGTCGGGGACGGCTCGGCGGCGGCTGCTCTAATAGCATTTATCGGCCGCTGCCTCCCCTCTCGCCGCCGCCGCGGCATGTGGACGCCGCTCATTGGCCGAGAGCGCCCAGCGCGGCGCGGGCGGCGCGGCCCCGCCCCCTGCTCCCCTCCCTCCGGGCCTCCCGCGCGCGCGCACGCACACGCGCGCCCACGGCCGCCGCGCAGGCCCCGCCCCCTCCCGCGCGCCGCCCCCCCCCCAGGAACCCGGATCGAGGCCGCGCGCGCGCCCGCGCCCTGAGCGCTGCGGCCTCCGGGGGCCTCCCGCAGGGAGCTATGGCGACCCTCCCTGGGCTCGCGCGGGTCTCGGGCCGCGTCCCTCCGCGCGGGGGCGTGGGGGGTGATCGGGGTGGGTGGGCCGCCTGGCCCTTGGCGGGGGGGTCTGCCCCGGGGCCGCGTGGTGGCCGCGGAAGGGCAGGGACGCAGTCCACGCGCGGCGTCCCCGAGCGCGCTCCGCAGCCGAGCTGTCTCCTTCAGAGCCCCCCTCGCCAACCAAGGGGAGGAATTCCGCAGTTCCCTTCCCACACTGCCAAAATCCCTCATCTGTCGCCTCGGGAACACCGCAGCCCACACCCCCAGCCGAGAGCGCCAGCGCACGCCGGCACCGGCCCGCCTTCCCCCGCGGGTTCTGTGCTCCGACCAGGGAAGCCCGCTCCGGGCGGAGGAGGGAAGAGGGTTTATTTCGTGGTGCACGGCCCACACGGCCTTAGGTACAGTCTGCAGAGAGATCGGGCAGTGCCAAACAGCGTCAGGACATGTGTTAGAAGGTGCTCGGCTCTGGCCTTAGGATGAAGGCTGTCTTAAAGACATTCCCGCTTCCCCCGATAGGAGAAAAAAAATAGAAGCGCCTTTAACCCCCAACCTATTCTTAACCGCTGCAGGTGAGATGTGTGCAAAGCCCGGGTCACAGCAAGGTAGAGGGAATTTTGCCAATTTGAAGAAACCGTACCGGTTAGCGGGGGAAGGGACCTTTGCACTGAATTCGTGCCGTTCGGCTCCACAGAGAGGAGCAGCTGTCTGCGAGGAATAGGTTGCAGAAGGGAGCATTTCGTCCCCCTGTGTGTCTAGCTAGAGGATGCCACAGCAGAGCAGAAAATCACCTCGCTAGTCGCACATGGCTCAGCCTCGGGGCTTGAGAGAGAGATTCCTTCGGCAGATGCAAATCGTCGGGCACGTCACTTCATTTAATTATTTCCAAGGAGTGGAGGCTGGCATGCAGCTTTGATTGATACTTGGAAGGGGACCAACAGAACCCTACACGAAACAAACAAACAAAAATTCCAGTGTATGGCAATGCCCTCCCTAGGAGAAGCATCGAGGTGGAAACTGGTTAGGTCACAGCCTCCTAGGAGGGGCACGGGGTTGCACCTCGAGGGAGTGGTAATGCGGGGCTGGTGGTTCGCTGCCCTCCCGGGCCGTGCCCTCCCAGCTCTGCACCATTTCTTACCGGTTCTTCAGTGCCTCATCTCTTTCAGCACCAATAGAGGCACTGCAGGCAGAAGCACTGTTACCTTTCTCAGCCTGGAAATTATCTTGGGCAGTTGACGGATCTTTAATTCTGCACCCATCTCTGTTTTAGGTTTTCAGTGCCTCTTGTGCTCTGCTGACCTTCTGGAGGGATTCCTAACTGCAGCCTTCTTAAGGAATGCCTCTTTTTTTTTTTTTTCTTTTTTCTTTTGGTACTAGGGATCAAACCTTAGAGGTGTTCTACCTCCAAGCTATACCCCCAGTCCTTTTTAATTTTTTATAAATTTTGTATGGTACTGGGTTTCAACCCAGGGGCGATCTACCTCTGAGCTACACCCCCAGCCCTATTTTTATTTTGTTTTAAAGTAGAATCTCTAGGTTGCTGAGAGTCTTGCTGAGTTGCTGAGGCTGGTCTTGAACCTGTGATCCTCCTGTCTCAACCTCCTAAGTATTGAGATTACAGGCGTACATTACCACACATTTAACTGTTCTTACTTTTTTTTTTTTTTTGCAGTACTGGGGATTGAACTCAGAGGTATTCTACCTCCGAGCTACACCCCCAGCCCTAGTTTTTATTCTTTATTTTGAAACCGAGTCTCACTAAGTTGCAGAGTGCCTCACTAGGTAGCTGAGGCTGGCCTCGAACCAGGATCCTCTGGTCTCAGCCTCCCGAATGCTGGGATTACAAGCGTGTGCCACCACGCCCGGCTCTGTTCTTACTTTTTTATTTTTTTCTGGTACTGGGGATGGAACCTAGGGGCATTCTACCTCTGAGCTACAGCCCCAGCCCTGTTTTTTATTCTTCATTTATTTATTTTTTGTGGTACTGGGGATTGAACTCAGGGGCATTCTACCGCTGAGCTATACCCCCAGCCCTATTTTTTATTATTTTATTTTGAAACTGAGTCTCACTAAGTTTCAGAGAGCCTCAGTAGGTAGCTGAGGCTGGCCTCGAACCTGGATCCTCCAGTCTCAGCCTTCGAATGCTGGGATTACAAGCGTGCACCACCATGCCTGGCTAACTGTTCTTACTTAATTGGCTTTTTTTTTTTTCTTTTTTGGAACTGGGGATTGAACCAGGGGGCATTCTACCTCTGAAGAATACCCCCAGCCTTACTTTATTTTTATTCTGAAACAAGGTCTCACTAAATTGCTGAGGCTGGCCTCCTGACTCAGCCTCCCAAGTATAGCACACCATACCCTCTTCAAAGCCTCAGGTCTTTGCATTCTTCTTTCTAGAGTATCCCTCAGATCTCAGTTTATACCAAGTCTCTTCCTTAGGATGCCTTTGCTGACTACCTCCAGTGGCCTCCCTCAGACAAGAGCCGAAGTGCACACCTGTAATCTCAGTACTTGGGAGGCTGAGACCGGAGGATCACAGCAATTGAGCGAGAAGACCTGTTTTAACATAAAAAAATAAAGAGGGCTGGGGGTGTAGCTTGGAGGTAGAATGCCCCTGAGTTCCATCCCCAGTGCTAAATTAAATTAAAAAAAAAAAAAAGCTGAGCATAGTGGCGCAGGCTTGTAATCCCAGTACTTGGGAGACTGAGACAGGAGGATCGCAGCCAGCCTCTACTACTTAGTGAGGCCCTCTGCAATTTAGTGAGACCCTGTTTCAAAATAAAGAATGAAAAAACCAGGTAGCTACCCTCCCCAGTTCGCCCTCTATCACATTATTCAATTGTATTTTTTTCCACTGCGCTTCTCTCTGGTGCTGTATTTTTGGCTGCCTGTTTATTCTCTGCCTCCTCGTGTCTCAGGGATCCCCAGGGCAGGAGCTCCATGAGAACAGGGCTTGTCCACCGCATCCACCCTCACCACACAGCACGGTCCCTGCTATGGGGTTGCCACTTTTTTTTTTTTTTGCAGTACTGGGGATGGAATCCAGGGGCATTCTACCTCTGAGCTACACCCTCAGCCCTATTTTTTATTCTTTATTTTGAAACAGGGTCTCACTAAGTTGCGGAGGGCCTCACTAAGTAGCCGAGGCTGGCCGCGAACCCGGATCCTCTGGTCTCAGCCTCCCAATTACTGGGATGATAGGTAGAAACCACCACGCCTGGCTTCTCAGCAAATTTTTGCTGAACTTGAGTTCATTGATTTCCATTTGTGGAATAAACTGGAGGGCCTCTGAACTACTTGCCCCATGAGAATGGCTGTGGAGGTTAGTGAAGTTTAAAACAGACAAAAACAAAGCTAGACTACGTGATAGGTTTGTCTGAGATGAGAAAGGTGTGTATTCACATGGGTACTATCACTCCTTCCGTCTCTTCCTAGATGGTTCTTTGTAAGCTTTTTAACCTATGGAAGGTGGAATACTTCCTCAACTGAAACAGTTTCTGTTTTGTTTTGGTACTGGGGATTGAACCCAGGGGCATTCTACTGCTGAGCCACACCCCCAGATCTGATTAATTTATTTAATTAATTTTTTTTTCTGCAGTACTGGGGATTGAACCCAGGGGCATTCTACCTCCGAGCTACACCCCCAGCCCTGGTTTTTATTCTTTATCTTGAAACAGGGTCTCACTAAGTTGTGGAGTGCCCCTCACTAAGCTGCAGAGGGCCTCACTAAGCAGCTGAGGCTGGCCATGAACCCAGATCCTCTGGTCTTAGCCTCCCAAGTACTGGAATTACAAGCGTGTGCCACCACACCCACTCCCTGTTTTTTATTCTTTATTTTGAAACAGATCTCACTAAGTTGCAGAATGCCTCACTAAGTAGCTGAAGCTGGACATGAACCTGCCATCCTCCTGTCTCAGCCTCCCAAGTAATGGGATGACAAGTGTGCACCACCACGCCCAGCTTACTTTTTTTTTTTTTTTTTCAGTACTGGGGATTGAACTCAGGGGCATTCTACCTCCAAGCTACACCCCCAGCCCTATTTTTTATTCTTTATTTTGAAACCGAGTCTCACTAAGTTGCGGAGTGCCTCACTAGGTAGCTGAGGCTGGCCGCGAACCCGGATCCTCCGGTCTCAGCCTCCCGAATGCTGAGATTACAAGCGTGCGCCACCACAGCCGGCTCTGGCTTACATTTTATTTTGAAACAGAGTTGCTAAATTGCTGAGGGTCTTGCTAAATTGCTGAGGCTGGCCTCAAACTTGCAATCCTCCTGTCTCAGCCTCCAAAGTATGGGGATTACAGGTGTGTGCCAGCACTGAAACAGTATGGTTTTTATCCTAGAATTGACCCCATATACAATTATCACACCAGTTATGCCCTTGGTTCTTCAACATACTTGGCATCTCTGGAAACTGCTATTCATAGGTTGATCATAAACCCAGCCTCCCAAAGGCAGAAACATCTAGTTTCTCTAATAGCCAGGTGTGGTGGTACACACTTGTAATCCCAGTACTTGGGAGGCTGAGACAGGGGGATCCAGGTTCACAGCCAGCCTCAGCTCCTTAGTGAGGCCCCCCGCAACTTAGTGAGACCTTGTTTCAAAAATAAAGAATAAAAGCCGGGCGTGGTGGCGCACGCTTGTAATCCCAGCATTCGGGAGGCTGAGACCAGAGGATCCGGGTTCGCGGCCAGCCTCAGCTACCTAGTGAGGCACTCCGAAACTTAGTGAGACTCGGTCTCAAAATAAAGAATAAAAAATAGGGCTGGGGGTATAGCTCGGAGGTAGAATGCCCCTGAGTTCAATCTCTAGTAC
>PVLC010030675.1:0-19230 GCA_004027655.1 Graphiurus murinus
CATTTTACCTCTGAACTACACTCCCAAATCCTTTTATTTTATTTTTTGATTTTATTTTGAAACAGAAGTTACTGAGGATGGCTTAGCTAACTTGCTGAGATCGGAGGATTGTAGGTTGGAGACCAGCCTCAGCAAGTTAGCTAGGCCACCCTCAGCAACTTAAGGAGACCATGTAAATCCAAAATAGATGTTTAGCTGAACAAATCCAACTGTATATTTTAAGTACGTGATAATTAAGTAGTGTTTATACCAGTAATGCATGGATGATTCAACAAAAGAATAATCTATCAATTTTAATCACTTCATTTATATATAGTGAAAGAGAAAAAACTATATGGTTATCTCAATGGATACAGAAAGAACATTTGATACAATTCAATAGCTATTGTAAGTAGAAAAAAAAGTAAGAAAGAAAATATCTCATTGCAAATTTGGAAAAGAAGGGATTTCTTAAGCTTGATAAAGTATCTATACATGAACCAAAAATCTAGAACAAATATCAGTTAAGAGGGAAACTGTAAGATACTTATTAACAGTGCTATATAACATGGTCTGGAAGTTCTGACAAATCCAGGGAAAGAAAAAAAATATAAGGTATAAAGAAAGAGAAAAAAACTATTATTATTTGCAGACAATACAATCATTCATTAGGTTGAGCCATCTGAAATTACTATTTTTGTACACAAAAATGATCAAATACCAGCAATGCCATATGGTTCAATGTAATATTTTAAAAAGTTAATGGACATCTGGGCTAGTGGCACATGCCTATAGTCCCAGTACTTCCTAAGTACTGAGACAAAATCACAGGTTCACAGCCAGCTTCAGCTACTTAGTGAGGCCCTCCGCAACTTAGTGAGACCCTCCCTGTTTCCAAATAAAGAATAAAAACATCAGGCTGGGAGTGTAGCTCGGAGATAGGATGCTCCTGGGTTCAATCCCCAATACCAGGAATAGATAAAATAAAATAAAATCGGGCTGGGGCGTATCTTGGAGGTAGAATGCCCCTGGATTCAATCCTCAATATCACACAAAAAAAAGAGAGAGAGAGAGAGAACGAGAAACAATAATGAGGACTACTGGACTACACATTCACACTCCATCATGGATACATCTGAAAAGCAGTGAAAGATCTCAAATAAAACAAAATGAGACCCAGAGTAAAATCATGTAGATTAAGATAACCAAGGCAACGGTACGTATCTCCTAAGACCACACTCAGGCAAAAGGAAATACATTCATAAGTTTTCTAGGGGAGAAGAGAATACAGGAATTAGATAAACTGGAGAAGAGGATCACAAAAACAAAAGGTGGTAGTGGACCATGTCCAGGAAGAAGAGGATGTTGAGTCTGAAAGGTAATCTGGTCCCTGCAGAGGACCACAACTTTTGCAACCAGGTGCTGCAAGCTAGGGAGGGAAAGTGCACCAGGCTGGCACTTGAAGATTCATCTGGCATCAATGGCTACGAGAAGTTGAAGCTGGGACAGAACAGAGTCAAGGTTACCAATCATAAATCTATCGTGGCATGGGCCCTTGAGGACTTGTTGGAAGAAATGGAAGAATGAGAGGGACCAATTACGAAGTTCTACAGGAAGAAGGAATCAAGAGAAGCGGCAGTGAAATGGAGAGGGTGGGGGTGGAGAAGTCAAGGATGCTCCGAGCAGTCTTGTCTCGGTGTCTGGCACCAGGGACAGAAATAGAAAACTCTGGAGATCGGGCCAAAGATGATACGTTTGGTTTTTTAGAAGTTGAAAATTCAGCACACGGTGCTGCCACCACCAGCATGGCCAAGAAAACTTGAGAGCACTGGAAAATAAAAATGCAATTATCCTCTGAAATAAAGTCATGGTCCAATTACACTGGGAATGAAGTTGGCTCTGGTTACAACGCCTAAGAAAACAGGGGAATAAAAGATGTAAAGAGGAAGACCAGAGAAGAACAAGCCAAATGGTCAAGTCAAATGGTAGATAAGGTTTTCCATGGAAACAGACTAAAAAAGTCTGCAAAGAAACAGGCTAAGAGGGACTATAAATTAACCACAAAAAAGCAAATTTCCTTTTTTTTTTTTTTTCCTTTTTGGTACTAGGAATTGAACCCAAGGAACCTCTGATCTACACCCCTAGACCTTTTTATTTATTTATTTTTTAAACAAGGTATCATTAAGTTGCTGAGGGTCTCACTATTTTGCTGAGGCTGGCCTCGAACCTGAGGTCTTCTTGTCTCAGCTTCCCGATTACTGAGATTACAGGCATGCACCACCATGCCAGTCCAATAAAGTAAATTTATAAAAAAAAAAAATTACAGATGTCTCTTGCATCAATCACAAAAGTATTTGTTCACAGACTATTTCAGAATGAACACAAAAAAATTATTCTAAAGAACAATGCGACAGCCATCAAATACATTCTACCTGCTGGCATTGGCTGGAGGTGGAAAATTGAAGTCTGATACTCCCAAATCCACACCATCACTATTCATCAAGTGACTCCTACATGTCATACACTGAGGTGGGCATGGGGGATATAACAATGGAGTAAAACAGAAGTGGCACCTGTGCTGGTTCATTTTACACACCAACTTGGCTAGGCTGCAGTACCCAGTTTGGGACTCCACACCAGACTACATGTTGCTGTGAGGTACGTTTTAGATGTGATGAACATTTAAGTCAGTAGACTTTGTCACATTTTTTTTTTTCTAGTGCTTACTTTGTGGCCCTGGATGTGGTCTCTTTTGGAGAAGGTTCCAACCATGAAAGCCAGGAGGGCCTGGAGTGACATATTCCAAACTCTGAAAGGAAATAACTTCCAGTCAAGAATATTCTACCCAGCAAAAATATCTCTCAAATTCGATGGGGAAATAAAAATCTCCCACAACAAACAGAAGCTGAAAGAATTTATGTCGTCCAAACCAACATTAGAGAAAATACTCAAAGAGATTAACTACAAAGAATTAATAAGTAAACACCAGAACCAGAGAAACAATGATTTCCATCAAACAAACAACTAAGTAAAGAAGAACAAACACTACCTCAATCAGAAGTTAAAACTCAAAATGTTAGAAATAAAATCATCTCTCCATAACCAAGCTAAATCAGTAGACTTTGAATAAAGCATCTGCCCCTCCATACTGCAGGTGAGTCTCACCCAATCAGTTGAAGGTCTTAGGAGAACAGGCTGAAGTCCCTGAAGTTGAGGCTTTGGACTTAATATCAAACATCAACCCTTCCCTGCATCTCCAGGCTCACAGCTGGCCCTGCAGAATTCACACCCGCCAGCCCCCACAGTCCATGAGCCAACTGCTTCTAATCAACTTCTCTCCCTCTTTCTCTCTCTCATCTACACGAACGTACCTTATTGGTTCTGTTTCTTTGGAGAGCCTTGATTAATAGAGTCCCTCGTCATAAAAAAAAAAAAAAAGTAAACAATCCTACAAAAGAGCATATATCTGGAAACTAAGATAAGCATATGAAAGAAAGCAATTGGCTCTACAAAAACACAAAAGAAGAGACGCTGACAGTAGCTGGAGCTAAGCATTAAGGAAAATCTTCATATCATCCGTCAGCCGGGACCAGGAGATAAACAGTCAGGTTGGCAGAGAAGCCAGCAGAAGGTAGAGAGGGAAGAAGCAGAGAGGAGGCAGGAAAGGAGGCTGGCGAGGCACCTCGAGGCCAGACTACTTTATAAAGAGGTTCAGGAGGATGTACAGATATACCCCAGTATCTGCAGCTTCTTGCTTTCCATCATGGTCTGAGAAATGTGACATGGAAAATTCCAGAAGTAAATAACCCATAAGTTTTAAACTGGGTGCTGTTCTGAGGAGCGCGGTGACACTGCTAGCCCTCCTGCTCTGTCCTGCCCTTTAGTGGCCATCTCGGCTACCAGAGATCACAGGAGCGCAGGGTTTGAGTTCAGGCAACACACATTTTACTTAGTAACAGCCCCAAAGCACAACAGTGGCTATGGCGGTGACTCCAATAAGCCAAACAGAAGCCGTGACCTTGGTTCCTTTAAGTGAGAAGTAGATATGCAGTAACTATTTTATTTCCTCATCAGTTGTTATTATTATTCTTTGTGTGTTTGTTTGGTGCTGGGGATTGAACCCAGGGACATTCAACCTAAGAGTTACACCTCCGATGCTTTTTTGTTTGTTTGTTTTGTTTTGTTTTGAAACAAGGTCTCGCTAAGTTGCTGAGGCTGGTCTTGAACTTGTGATCCTCCTGTCTCGGTCTCCCAAGTACTTGGATTAAAAGTACCATGCCGAGCTATCAGTTATTATTAATCTCTAATTGTACCTAAGACATAAACATCATCCTTGCTATGTATGTATAGGAACAAACATACGTAGGTCTATGTAGGGTTTGGCACCACCCACAGCTTCAGGCATCCCCTGGGGGTCTTGGAACACATCCCCCACAGATAAGGGTGGACTACTGCACTAAGAGTTTTAAGCCAGGAGTGATGGTACATGCCTGTAATCCCAGTACTTGGGAGGCTGAGACAGGAGGATTGCAAATTGGAGGTCAGCAAGCAAAAGAGTTGTTTCAAAATAGGGTCGGGATGTAGCTCAGAGGTAGAATGCCCCTGGGTTCAATCCCCAGTATGAAAAAAAAGAAGAGCTTGGAGCAGCAGTCAGGTGGGGTACCATGGTGTGGTGCCCCAGAAGCCAAGCGAAGAGGCATTTTCAAGAAGGAAGGCGTTCACCTGTGCTGAAAGCTGCTGAGCCGTCAGGCAGGATAAGAGATGACCACGGAGCCGGGGGTTGGAGGCACACTCCTGCAATCCCAGTTCTTAGGAGGCTGAGGCAGGAGAATCACAAGTTTGAAGCCAGCCTCTGCAACTTAGCGAGACCCTCAGCAACTTAGCTAGACCCTGTTTCAAAAAATAAAATAGGGCTGAGGGTGGAGTCTGGAGGTAGAATGCTCCTGGATCCAATCCACGGCACCAAAAATAAATAAATATATATACACACACACACACACATACATACATACATAAATTTGGTTTTAATGATTTTTTTAGTCATTATCCTCAGGGTGATGGGAAGTGCCAGGAGCAGCTGCCAGCGGTGGGTGACACAGGAGGTACACTTGGACGCCTACTCTGGCTGCAGTGTTAGAGACAGCGGCAGAGGTCTAGCATGCACAACGGTGAACTGGAAGGAGACTGTGGGGTCAAGGACTGTGACTTGTCCCACTGGACATTTGGTGACAGCCAACGCCAAGATGGAGCAGCCTAGGCAGAGGCTTATGAACTAGGTCACGGACATGTTCAGCTTATAGATCCAGGAACATTAAAGTGGACACGCCACGCTACGCCAAGCTTCCAGGACATCTTTCCTGGACATCAGCCTCCTAACCAGACCTCCCTGTTTCTATTCTGCACAGAGAGATCTTTTTAAAAATGTCAGCCAGATCATATCCCTTCCTTCCTCATAACGTGAACTCTCTTCTCTGGCATCTGCGGCCTGTCTACAGCTCAGAAGGGCTGAGAAGTGAGTGTGTGAGTCATCGACGGAGCATGGCCACCGAATCCAGGGGCACAGGGGCTTTTGGTCCTGAGCTATGGCTGGAGCAGTGTGGGTAGAAAGTGCTAGAAGCCAAGTAGGGTGGGATATACAGTGCCTAAGAGGCAAGGAAATGGAGTCCATAAATAACAGGTAATTCTTCCCAAAAGTCTGGCTGTGAAAGTAAGGGAAGGCAGGGGGAAAGGGGAAGGGGCTTTTGTTGTTGAAATGGAAAAGATCAAGCATGTCCAAGTGTTGACAGAGCACGCCACTGGAAGATTAGCTGCGTTGGGAGGAGAGAGAAGGGATACTTGATAGCATGCGGTTCAGGAGGAGGTGAGAACCAGGACCCAGATGGAGACAGAAAGAAGGGAGAGAAAAGATACCTCCTCCATTAGAACAGTGGGGAAGAAGAGGGGAATGGTTGTAGGTATAGGCGGTCTTTAGTTAAGGTCATCCCATCTACATTAGGGTTTAGAGAGATGGAACCAAGAGGGGAGATGATGGATGATAGATAGATAGACGATAGATTAGATAGATAGATGGATAGATAGATGGATAGATAGATAGATAGATAGATAGATGATAGATTAGATAGATAGATGGATAGATAGATAGATAGATGATACATGACAGATATAAATAGATGGCAGACAGAGATAGATGACACACACACACACACTTGTACATACTTATTTATACACAGAGAGAGAAAGAGGAGAGGGGATTTATTAGGGGAAATGGCTCGCACTACTCTGAAGGCTGGGAAGCCCTCTCAGAAGCTGTCTACAAGCTGGAGAACCAAGGAAGCTAGATTAGTCCAAGTCTGGAGTCCTTTCAACCAGGGAAGCCAGAGGTCTTGACAACCTGGAGGGCAGGAGGGCGGAGACTTTCTGGCACAAGTCCTAGGTCCTAACGGCCAGAGAATCTGGAGTTCTGATGTCTGAAAGTGGGAGAAGGGTGGCCCAGCTCAGAAAGAGATAGCCGCCGGGCACAGTAGCATAGGCCTGCAATCCCAGTACTTAGGAGACTGAGACAGGAGGAGGATCGCAGGTTCGAGGCCAGCCTGGGAAACTTAGCGAGATCCTCAACAACTTAGCAAGACACTGTTTCAAAAATTAAAAAGATCAAAAGGGCTGGGGGTATAGCTCGGAAGTAGAAGACTCCTGGGTTCAATTACCAGTAAAATACACACACACACACACACACACACACACACACACACACACACACACACGGAGAAAGAGGATGAAGACAAGGATGACTACACCAGAGTTTACCTTTCCTCTCTTCCATTTAGGTCTGCAGACAACTGGATGGTGCCCACCCACAATGAGTGCGGCCAGATCTTCCTTTCTGAGTTCCCTAATGCAAATGCCAATTTCTTCCCTAGACATCCTCACAGGCACCCAGAAACAATGCTTCCACAGCTTCATTTGATGCCTAACATTAACCATCCCCTCATCCACCTGACAGACCTTCGATTTCTCTAGGAGGCAGAAGGTGAGAACGGGCTGGAAGGCAGCATTTTGAGTAAAGCACAAAAAAAAAAAAAAAAAAAGAAAGAAAATACTATTATTTTATTTTATTTTATTTTATTTTTTGGAAAATAAAAGCACAATTTGCACAAGTTGATCTGACAAAGAAAGGATTTGGAAGCAGCCATTAGACCTATGGGAATTGAGTGATAAGGAATTCACAGTGGTGCCAACTTGTCTTGTAGACTGCCTTTCCTCCAGTTGGGTTGATGTGCCTGGGCACAGGTGATGCATTTCAAGAGGGTCTGATGGTTAGCAAGGTGACCAAAGTTCAAAGGGGTCCCGGGATGTGGAAGAGTCATCTTATCGTAAAGACGATCATGCGGTCCCAAGAAACAAGCTGCTGAGGACACTCACCATCAGGAGAGATCGCCAACAGAACATTACTCTATACTATAGGTCTACATTAAGTTGGAGATCTTATCAAGGCAGATTTCTGTGTTGAGAGTCTCTGTGGAATTGGGCGTGGTGGCGCACACCTGTAATCCCAGTACTTGGTAGGCTGAGACAAGAGGATCGCAGGTTTGCAGCCAACCTTCAGCAACTTAACAAGGCCCTCCACAACTTAGTGAGACTCTGTTTCCAAATTAAAAAAATAAAATAAAATAGGGCTGGGAATGTAGCTCATAGAATGCCCCTGGGTTCTATCCCCAGTACCAAAAAGAGCGGGGGGGGGGGGGGCTGCCTTCCAGCCCATCCTTCCATGGATGAAAGGTGATAGAAAGCACAATCTAGCACTACCACCATCTTTTTTTGTGGCACTGGGGATGGAACCCAAGGGTGCTCTACCTCCAAGCTACACCTCCATCACTTTTTAAATGTTTTTGTTTGGAAACAGGGTCTCACTAGATGACTGAGAGTTTCACTACATTGCTGAGGCAGTCCTCAGATTTGTGATCCTCCCATCTCAGCCTCCTAAGTACTGGGGTTATAGAGTATGCCACCATGCCCAGCTGCACCATCGGGCTGTCCAAGGCTTCTTGTTGGCTTGGAGATCAACCTGCACAGGCCGAATAACTGCCACTTTTACAAAATGAACATTGAATTACCCACATCCAGCCTGGGAGTCAGACATGTGTCCTGGGTCAGGGAGGATGTGGAGGAGCCAGGCGAGGAGGGCAGCCAGGAGGACCATTGGGGCGTCATTCAAGACGTCTCCCCCAGGGCTTGTTGCTGTACACAGCTGCTCCTGCACAACCTTCATCACCTCCGCCATGGCCTAAGCAAGGAAATGATTCTACCTTGCTTTGTGCAAATGGCTTGCCTTCTAGACTGCGGTCTCTCTCCCTGAGTAATTAGCAGCAATGGTTTACTACACAGAGGACAGCCTTACCTGTGCTTCATAGACCTCTTGGCCCTCGGTTACCTGAGGCATCAGACTTTTAATCCAGGTAAGGAGCAGGGATGTCATGGCTCTGTCTCCCAACCCAAGGGCTGTCGGTACTGATCTATTGTAAACAGGTTGGCAAACTAAGGCCTATGCGCCAAATCCAGCTTCTCTGCTGTTTTTGAATGCTCCACGTTTTTAAAAAGATATTTTTAAATAGTTGAAAAATTCACCATTGTGTGTGTGTGTGTGTGTATATATATATATATGGTTTGGTTTTGGGGGGGGTTTTTTGTTTTTGCGGTACTGGGGATTGAATTCAGGGGCAGCCTACCTCCGAGCTATACCCCCAGCCCTATTTTGTATTCTTTATTTTGAAACAGGGTCTCACTAAGTTGCGGAGGGCCTCACTAGGTAGCTGAGGCTGGCCACGAACCTGGATCCTCTGGTCTCAGCCTCCCAAATGCTGGGATTACAAGTGTGCGCCACCACGCCCGGCACCATTGTATATTTTATATGAGAAAAATAAGCATCTTGCTGTACAATATGTTTGGTAAGATCCTTCCCGTAATAAATGCTTATATAACTGGTAAAAACGAGATATACAAAGTATGGTTTATATATATGATACTTGATAGAGCATGGAAGAAATAAAAAGGCTTTTACTTTCTCTTTTACATAGCTCTAGCCAAGATTTTACTGTTTTTATAATTGGCAGTAACTACAAAACTATCGCCATTATAGAATGTAGCATCAATATCTCTAGTCAGAAATAATAAACCATTGAAAAAATCAAAAGAATATTTCAACACATGCCAATTCCATAAACTCAAATATCAGTGTGCATAGCTGGTTTTACTGGAGCACAGCAATGCTGCCATTTATGTATCTTCGCAGATATCGCGCCACACTGCCACAGCAGGGTTTTCTCCAAAGCCTAAAAGATTGCCTATCTGGCTCTGTAGAGAAAAAGGGAGTCTTATTTTATTGTAGCTATCCTTGACCAAATCCAAGTTCAGATTCTCAATACTTTCAAGGACAGCGCCCCTAGCAAAGTACCAATCAATTAGAATTGGCACCTACAGCTAACAAAAATCGCAGGACCACTCAGTCACCAGGACCACATAGGTCCTAAGTTGGTCATGTGGTTTATAAATCTCTTGCTGGTATTGCCAAAAGTATCCTGGAAGGCGTCAAGCAAAATGAGGCTACAATGACCTTCCCCTATAGACCACTGATTGGTTGATCTGCTGCCCCAAACCAAAGTGTGTGTGTTTTTAATTTATTTACGTATTGGTGTGTGTGTGTGTGTGTGTGTGTGTGTGTGTGTGTGTGTGTGTGTGTGTGTGTGTAGTACTAGGTAGGACTGAACCCCAGGGCATTCTACCTCCAAGCTACACCCCCAGCCCCATTTTACTTTTATTTTGAAACAGGGTCTCACGGGGTTGATGAGAGTCTTTCTATTTGCAAGGGTTGTTTTTTAAATAAGCAACACTGTGAAAGTGAAATCCCAAAGGCTGTGGTTCCCAACAGATGATTGGATAAATAAAATGTGGCATATACCCACAATGGAGTTTTACTCCATTGCAGGAAAATGGATGCTAAGTGAGATCTGCCAGACTGACTCAGAAAATCCAGGGTCACGTGTTTTCTCTCATATGTGGAAGCCAGAGAGAAAACAGGAAAGAAAATAGATTTCACTAAAATAGGAGACAGATCAGAGGGGCAGTGGTGGGAAGGAGAAGGGAGTGGAGTACAGGGAAGGAAACAGATCAAATAATGTTATATTATATATATGGATGTAGCACTATGAATCTCATCATTATCTATCATATGAGGACAATATAAAATCCCTGTCATTCAATCTTCTTTGCCAAGCTCTATCTTGTCTTCGTAACTGCTTGGTGGGCCATATCTACTAGGAAGTCCTGCAACTGCTTGATCTCCCATACTGTATAGCAAGGCACCCACCGGTGCTGGGAGAACACACTTACCATAAATACACACTTACTCTATAGTATGGTCGGTCTCTCTCACCAGTCCGTATGTTCCTCAAAAATGGGATTCATCTGACTCATTTAGACACTCCAACAGTAGTGCTAAGCACACAGTATAGGCTTAATGATAGTTTATCAAACCCATTTCCCAGGTCATAACCTAGAATTAAATCTGAACCTTAATTTACTTAAACTTGGAAGCAAATACTCTCTACTTACCATAACAAATCATCTTTTTTTTTTTTTTTTGCTTTTTGAGTTGAAGTTTTAAAAATATTAATATTGGATAGATACATATATATGTATATAGATAAGATAGTGTGTGTATGTATGTGTGTGTTTGTGTATGTGTGTGTGTGTGTCGCTGGGGATTGAACCCAGAGGCATTCTACCTCTGAGCTACACACCCAACCCTATTTTTTATTCTTTATTTTGAAACAGGGTCTCACTAAGTTGCAGAGGTCCTCACTAAGTAACTGAGGCTCACCAAGAACCTGTGATCCTCCTGTCTCAGCCTCCCAAGTATTGGGATTACAAGTGTGCACTACCACAGCCCACTAGAAATACACTTAAAGACAGGTAAGCCAGGTGTGGTGGTACACATCTATAAGCCCAGTATTTAGGAGGCTGAGATGGGAGGACCTCAGGTTCACAGCCAGCACATGCTAACTTAGTAAGACCTTGTTTCAAAATAAAAAATAAACAAGGCTGGGAGTGTAGCTCAGAAGTAGAATACCCCTGGGTTCAATCCCCAGTACCACAAGAAAAAGAAAATGGAACAGAAACATAGTCCAGAAAGAGAATCAAATGGCTTGTGACAGAGTCCTCTGCAAAGCAATGAGGGAAAGATGGGCTTTCCAATGCCTGAAGCTGGAGACAATGGACGCCCTTCAGGAGAAAGGATGAAATTGACTCCTAGGTGACAACACATTCAAAAACGAATGTGAGGTGACTTGTAGGCCTAAAAATAAAGTAATACAACATCTGGAAGGAAATGTAGAAGAGTATCTTCTTACATGGGGAGGCAATGGTTTCTTCAATAGGATATGAAACAATACTAGCCAGGAAGAAAAAAAACAAACAAACAAAAAAAGGTAACTTGGACTTTGTCAAGACTTAAAACTTCTGTTCAACAAAAGACATTACGAAAGTGAAAGGCAGCCAGGCATGGTGGTACACGCCTGTAATCCCAGTACTTGGGAGGCTAAAACAGGAGAATTACAGATTCAAAGTCAGACTCAGCAACTTAGTGAGGCCCTGTTTCAAAATTAAAAAATAAAATAAAATAAGGCTGAGGGTATAGCTCAGAGGTAGAATGCTCTTTGGGTTCAATCTCTAGTACCAAACCAAGCAGGAGGGAGGGAGAGTGGGAGGGAAGGAAGGAAGGAAGGAAAGAAGAAAGGGAGGAAGGAAGGAACCAAGCAAGCAAGCACAATGGGATAATAATAAATTGGTAATTATAAGAAAGCATTGGTAATGATATAACTAACTGGAAAAGGACACATCTGAAATACACAAAGAACTCTTACAAGTCAATAATCCAGATCATGTATGAGTAAAACATGGAATAAGCACTTCACAAAAGAAGATATCTCAATGTCCAATAAACTCAGAAAAAGATGTTCATCACCATTAAGTGTCAAGGAAATGCAAACTAAAGCTATAATGAGACTCCACTACACACCCACCAGAGTGACAAAAGTCAAAAGGACTAACAAATATCAAGTACTTGACAACATCCTAGAGCAACTAAACCTAACTGTTAGGGTGCAAAATGATACAAATACTTTAAAAACTGTTTGGTAATTTCTCATTAAATTGACCTAGCAATTATCCTCCTGGTCATTTACCAAAGAAATAAAAACATATGTTTGCAAAAAGACTAGTTCAAGAATGTGGATAGCATTTTTTTTCCAGACAAGCTAAAAAATGTAGACAGTCCAAATGTCCACCAAAAGGTGAATGGATAGACAAATTACAACATCCCTGTATAATGAAATACTAAAAAATATGAATAAGAAATAATAAATTATGGATACATGCCATGCATACATGTGAATGAACCCCAATAACAACCTGCTGAGGAAGATGTCTAACTGTATTTGAACACTCCAGTTTCTTTGCCTTTCCAGGCAAATTTTAGAGTCAGCTTCTCTGTACCTACAAAAATACCCTGCTAAAACATTGATTAGAATTGGACTGAGCCTACAGATCAATATGGAGAGACTGACATCTTGATTGAGACCTGACATAACTAGATTGAGTCTCACAATCAATTGAGTATGGTATGTCTCTGAACTAAAACGTCTTTTAAATTTTCTTTCATCAATGTTTTGTGGTTTTCAGCATATAGATCCCCATGTGTTTTGTTAGACTTATCTCTAAGTAGTTCATATTTTCCAAATTCCAGATTCCAATGGCTCACTGCACGTACATCGGAATACAATGCACTTTTGTATGTATCTGCATCCCAAGACCTTGATGCATTCACTTATTAGTTCTAGAAGTTTTTTTGTAGATTCCTTTTTTGTAGATTTTGTAGATTTTATACATATGTATAAAATACTGAAGAATCTACAAAAAATTTTATTTATACCTTTCTAATCTGTTTGTTATTCACTTTTCTTCCCTTCTTGCACTAAGATCTCACTGCTACTTCATTCCCACTACTATATCTTCTACTCCAAAGTAAAGTAAAAGAAGCAAAAGAGAATATTCCTGCCTTCACTTCAATGTTACAGGAAAAGAATGTAGTCTTTCACCATTAAATATGCTGTTATCTATAAGGGTCTCTTGAATGCCTTTTATCAAATTAATGTCCTTAACATTTCTACTTTAATATTTTATCATGAATGGATTTTGAATTTTGTCATATGTGCTTGCAACATGAGTTGATATAGGCATATGGTGTTTCTTCTTCAGTCATTTAGTATAGGTCTTTTCAAAACATCAGCTTTGAGTTTCCTTGATTCTTTCCACTGGTTTTCTGAGTTCTCTTTTATTAATTTCTGCTTATCTCTATTACTTTTTTCCTTTACTTGATTTGAGTTTTCCATTTTCTTAGAGTAAAAGTAGAGAGTATTGTGTTGAGATGAGTCTTTTTTTTTTTTAAGTACTGGGGATTGAACCCAGGGGCATTCTACCTCTGAGCTACACCCCCAGTCCTATTTTTCATTCTTTATTTTGAAAGAGGGTCTCACTAAATTGCAGAGGGCCTCACTAAGTAGTTGAGGCTGGCCATGAACCCAGATCCTCCGGTCTCAGTCTCCCAGTTACTGGGATTATAAGCATGTGCCACCATGCCTGGCTATAATTCTTCTTTTCTAATATAAACACTTAATGCTCTTAAGTTCCCTCTAAATTTTCACTACATCCCACAAATTTTATATCATATTTTCATTTACTTCAAAATAGTTTTTAATTTCCCATGAAATTTCCTCTTGGACTTATGTGTTATTTATATCTATCAGTATACTTATAGTGACATACACACATATTTGTAAGCATACTTAAGTATTTCAAGTATATTTTTATATCATAAGTATATAAGCATATTTTATATCATAAGTATAATCATGTGAATTTATAAGACATGATTTCATGTTACTGATTTCTATTTGAATTCCATTATGATCAGAGAACATAGTTGGTGTTCTTTCCAGAGTTTAAAGTTGTTAAGGTACATTTTATAATTGAAGATAGGGTCAACATTGGTGAATGTTTCATGAGCACTTGAAAAACAATGCATATCCTCTTACTGTTGGGTGTTCTATAAATGTCAATGAGATCCCATTGTCTACGGTGTACTAACTCTATCAACAGCTGAAATGAGTGCCAAAGTCCTCATCTCTACCTGTAGATTTTTCTACTTCTCATTTCAGTGTCACCCACTTATTGCTTTGCATATTCTGAAACTCTGCTCTCAGGTGTATGCGCATGAAGGATTATTATGTCTTACAGGTAAATGGGAACCTTTCATCATTATGCAATGTCTTTCTTTAAATGGTCCTTGGTCTAAAGTCTAGTGAATCTGATACTTAACTGCAGCCAGCCTACCAATCTTTTGAATCAGCAAACTTGACAAACTCTAAGAATTTCAAGTTTGCAGAGATATCTGGACTTTCTACATAAACAATCACATCAGAAAATTATGACAGGTTGAAGCATCTTCCTAATTGTCATACCTTTTATCATAATCAACAGCTTTTTAAGACTTATTCTCAGAATAAAGGGATGGATATGTTGCATTCCTACCATAATATAATCCTGCATCACATTCTACTCGACTTCACTTAAAAGCTAACCTTCCTCTTCTAGCCAGGTGTGGTGGCACATACCTCTAATCCAAGTACTTAGGAGGTTGAGACAAGAGGATCACAGGTTCAAAACCAGCCTCAGAAACTCAGCACAACTCTATTTCAAAATAAATATAAAAAGGGCTGGGGATATAGCCCAGAGGTAGAAACCCCCTAGTTCAATCCTCAGCACCCCCACACACACACCAAAAAAAAAAAATTCCTCTTCTTGTAGCCTAAAAAAATTATACAGCCATTTTAACAGACGGTTGTATAGTTACTTTTATCCCTTCTCAATCAGGGAAATTCATCTTCCTTTCTTAAGCTCGCCACTTCAAGATAAACAAAAGTGGGATACAGAAACAAACATTCTGTAAAGCCCATATATGCCTAAAGGTCCAGAGGCACAACCAGATGTGTCCTCCACTGGACACTCTCTTTGTTGGCTTCCTTCGTTCTGGGCTCCCCTTTTTAAATCCATGCCCTTTCACTGATGTTATTCTGTTCCAAAACAATCACACCTATCATCGCCCTGCCCTTTCGACTGCCTCCAGCACCCCCTGTTGCCTAAGGCTCAGCTCTCCAAGGTCCAGCCTCCCCACACTGGACCTCCCATCAACCTCCACAATACCCACTTCTTCCTAAACAGTTCCATCTGTGAAGCGTCTCTCTGTGCTTGGTTCCCTTCCTACAGACGGCCTGCTCTTCTCCTTATTTAACTCTGAACTATTCTTAAAGGCTCCCTGTCAAACTCTACCTCCTCCACGATGCTTCTCAAGCAAGTTAAGGAGAGGAAATCTTGAAAGTTTGCAAAGGGTTTGCAGTGTTTCCTGTATCTACCGAATGGCCAGCGTGAAAGCTGGGCAGCACAGGGTTTCCAGCCTGCTACGCTGGGCCAATCTCTTCTCTTCTCTTGACTGGTTCCCTCACTTCTAAAACAGGATCAGTCGAGGGGGCTCTATGTGCATTCTAGTTTGGAAATTCATGTGTCACTTAACAATGCAGACAATGCCAGTAAGTGTGTCCTTAGGTGATTTTTTGTTGTGGTATCATAGAATGTCCTTAAATACACCAGGGAGGCTACAAGGTCAGGAAGTAATATCATCTTATGGATCCACCACTGCATATGCAGCCCGTAATTTATCAAAATGTCATTATGCAGTACAGGACGAAATATCTATCTACCATAGCGCCCAGTGATCATTCCAGTCTCCCACTTGAAATCCTTCTATTTTATTTATTTATTTATGTATTTATGTATTTATTGTGGTACTGGGGATTGAACCAGGGGCATTCTACCTCCAAGCTACACTCTCTCCCAGACCTATTTTTTGTTCTTTATTTTGAAACAGGGTCTCAGTAAGTTGTGGAGGGCCTTGATAAGTTGCCGAGGCTGGCTTCAAACCTGTGAACCTCCTTTCTCAAGTACTGGGATTACAAGCATGCGCCATCATGCCTGGCTGAAATCCTTCTGATACACACACACAAACACACACATAAACACACTGAGGATTGAACCCAGGAGCATACCTCCAAGCTCAACCTCCAGTCATTTTTTATTTACTTTTTATTTTGAAACAGGGTCTCACTAAGTTGCTGAGGATCTCACTAAACTGCTGAGGCAGTCCTTGAATGTGTGATCTTCCTGTCTCAGCCTCCCAAGTACTGGGATTGTAGGTATGTGCCACCGCACCTAGCTTCCTTCTGATTGTTTAGTCATTACTTCTTTGTTATATGTTCCATTAACTTTTTCACTATTCCAGACTTCCTTCCTTCCTCTCTCTGTCTGTCCCTCCCTCCCTTCTTTCCTTTTTTCTTTCCTCCCTCCCTCCCCTGCCTCCCCTCGGTCCTTCCATATGTGGCACTAGGGGTTGAACTCAGGGACATTCTACCTCTGCACTACACCCCCCAGCCCTACTATGCTTTTTATTTTGAAACAGGTTCTTGCTAACTTGCCCAGGCTCACCTCAAACCTGCAATCCTCCTGTCTCAGCCTCCCAAGTACTGGGATTACAGGCGTGTGCCACCACGCCCGGCTTATTCCAGCCTTTACTTACCCCACAAAGACTATTTCTGTATTTTTCCCAGGTTTAAACACAATAAACACCCACTGACCATGAGGGCAGCTGCTTACTTCTCTCTCCGAGTGGGTGTAATGGGGGTATGTCTATAAAGAAATACAAAAGGCACCTGTGTGTAAGCTTGCACAGTAGAAATGTCTATGGTGGAGCCATTAGCAAACCCTTCTTCCTCTCCCCTCTCTTTATATTCTATGGAATCCCTGGGGACAAGGATCTTTGGGAAAATCAGAAGAACAACCAACCTGCAGCAGAGTCCTTTTGTCCTTGTTCCTCTGTAAAACCAGGAGAGACAGGCAGTAAAGGCAGGTGGCAGGAGTTTTACTGAAAATGGAACCAGGGCTTCCAATGTGCTGTGTGGGTGGATGGGGTGTGGGGGAGGGGAAGTTGAATGGCTTCTTTGCAACAACTTGACCCTAACAATTAAACCATTTCAGAATCTCTCCCACTTTAAGTTGTAAAGAAGAGCTGGGTGCAGTGGCACACGCCTGCAATCACAATCCTTGGGAGGCTGAGACATGAGGATCACAGGTTCAAGACCGGCGTGCATGATAACTTAGCAAGACCCTGTTTCAAAATTAAAAATGAAAGAGGGCTGGGGATATAGTTCAGAGGTAGAAGGACCCTGGGCTCAATCTTGAATATCATAAAAAATTAAAAAAAAAAAACATATAGGAGGTTTTAAAAGAGAGAAGATAGGCCTGGTGTGGTGGCGCACACTTGTAATCCCAGGACTTAGGAAACTGAGACAGGAGGCTCTCGGGTTGGAGGACAGCCTCAGCATGTAGTGAGACTCTCATCAACCTAGAGAGACCCTGTTTCAAAATAAATTTTTTTCTAAAAAATAAGGTTGGGGGTATAGCTCAGAGGTAGAATGCCCCTGGGTTCAATCCCCAGTACCACCAAAAAAAAAAAAAAAAAGAGAGAGAGAGGGTAAAAAAAAAGTAAAAAAGAAGAGAGAGAGAATAGAAGGTAAAACACAGAAAGAAAAGCAAGGAAGTTGCCCCAGTAGAGAAGTATACCAGGTAGCCTGAAGAATTAAAACCACTGGAAATACCTGCTGTATGTATAGGTGGGGGTATAATATATGTGTGCTTGTGTATGTGTGTATGTATATGTGTGTGTATACATATACAGATATGCACACATGTACACATACATATGTTTATATTTATAGTTATATTTATATTGGAATTTCCTTGTCTTTCTATCTGACCTCAACTCAGGCAAGAAATTTATCAGTTATCATCTCAGGAACAGAAAACTTACAAAAAAAAAACCAAAAAAAACCAAGATTGGTCAATGCATGTGCAATGACAAAAATGGGTATATAGTTTGACATGTCCCCCACCCCCGCCACATAAGGAAGAGTATATCAGAATCTTAAGGAGTCTGTTGGAGTAAGCATGGGTATTTTAGACTTACCAAAAGGAGGCACTGCTACAGAAAGCCTGGAACACAATGCTGTAGGGCATTACGCTTTGAGCTGGCAGTAAAAAGACAAAAGCCATCAATACCCTGGATACAGAAGGAAGCGACTTCTGGACATGGAGAAGAAGTCTCCAAATTGGACACTAAAGGCGTGAGGTCATGGGGGCTAGTGAATCAGGAAGCCAGGGAGTGAGTGTCTCAGCAGGGGCCAGGGCAGAGGTCAGCCTTCCTGCTATCAATCTGGGGATGGCAAGCCCCCCATCATGGATGCTGAGCCATGAGTGTTGATACCCACAGCTCCTAACACACACAAAGCAAATCCCTAACAGATGACACAGTGTGGGGCGGAGGGTGCAGAGCACCTTTAAGGACACTGGCTTGACTGTAGCTTTGGCCAACAGCAAGAGGTAAGAAGTCTGAGGGAAACTAGGGACTCATGAACCAAGGACCTCAGCATGTCTGCAGGAGACCTGCCATTGTTTGGTGGGTAGACGGATAAAAGCAGGACTCTGGATATGTAGGGACTTTTACAGAATCCAGTATGACTGTGGTTCTCTAAATCTATTGCTTCCATTAAGAAAAGTAAGGTGTTTCAAAATGCAAACGGTAATGTCAGTTAGAATAGTAACTTGCTTTAAAATCGGGTGGAAACTAGCTCATGCATACAGTAGAAAGGCAGGCTCCTTCCGTTCCCTGTTCTCAGATATCTAGAAGTACTGTGGAAAATTTTTTATATTCTTTCAGAGATGCTCTATGCATTTATAAGCATGTTAACTATGGCTGTTTGGAAACCCATTCATCCTCCATACACGTTTTGCAGAAATCAGGTCAAATAAAATATACACCATTCTGCATCTTGCTTGCCCGCCTGTCGGGGCATCTTGGGGATGTCTGTAGGTTGCCATATTTAGATCTGATTCACACAGTAGCCCATCTATGGATGTCTCACGATCTACTTAATGAGCTGGTTTTCCCAGGAACAAATTCTACACATATCCAGATACGTTAGACTTACATGGTCCCTTTGTTAGGTGTGCGTTTTGCTATTTTAAATCTTCATT
>PVLC010030676.1:0-19470 GCA_004027655.1 Graphiurus murinus
CCTATTTTTTATTCTTTAGTTTGAAACCGGGTCTCACTAAGTTGCGGAATGTCTCACTAGGTAGTTGAGGCTGGCCTCCAACCCGGATCCTCTGGTCTCAGTCTCCTGAATGCTGGGATTACAAGCGTGCGCCACCACGTCTGGCTATTTTTATCTGTTTTGATCAGCCTTGTCTAGTTTGTCCTTCCAGATAGAAGTGTCCCAATTTATTGGGTCCTTTCTGCTATAGGATTATGTTCCCGTTATCTCTCAGGCTATTTCAAATTGTCTTATGCTAGAGACCTTTCTCTAGTATAAACCAGAAGATCTTTAGCTCAAGATCTTCCAACTGCAGGTACTAAATGACATTGTACAAACTCACTATACCAGTATGTAATGTATTATCTGCTTGGGTTGCGGTGACCAAATATAGGCTAGGTGGCTTAAACAACAGAAGTTTCTCACAATTCTGGAGACTGGATGTCTAAGATGAAGGTGCTGACAAAGCAGGTTTTGTTCTGAGGCCTCTTCTTTTGGACTCATTGGCCTCCATTTCCCTGTGTGCTGTCATGACCAGTGCCCCCCCCCCCTTGTGACCTCATCTAACCTTAATCAACCTTCCCAAGCCCCATTCCCAGATACCTTCACATAGGGTTTAGGGATCCAGTACACAAACAGGGGAGCAGGGCACAGGCATTCTGTCTAGAACATACATCAATTATGAAAGGCTCTGGAGCCGGGCATGGTTACACACGCTTGTAATCCCAGTATTTGACAGGCTGAGACAAGAGGATCTCAGGTTTTTAGCCAGCCTCAGCAACTTGTGAGGCCCTCTGCAATTTAGTGAGACTCTGTTTCAAAATAAAGAATAAAATAGGGCTGGGGATGTAGCTTGGAGGTAGAATGCTTCTAGGTTCAATCTCTAGTACTGCCAAATAAAAAATAAGACGGGTGTGTGGCACACGCTTATAATCCCAGTACTTGGGAGGCTGAGAAAGGAGGATCGCAGGTTTGCGGCCAAACTCAGCAACTTAGTGAGGCCCTCCACAACTTAGTGAGACTTTTTCAAAATAAAGAATAAAAAATAGGGCTGGGGGTGTAGCTTATAGGTAGAATGTCCCATTACTGCAAAAAAAAAAAAAAAAAAAAAAGTCTCTGGAGCTGAATTAACTGAACTTGTGTGTCACTTGAATGAGTTGCTTCTCTTTCATTCAGTTTTTCTTTTCTATTATTTTATTTTATTTTTTTGCGGTACTGGGGATTGAACTCAGGGGCATTCTACCTCCGAGCTACACCCCCAGTCCTATTTTTTATTCTTTATTTTGAAACCGAGTCTCACTAAGTTGCGGAGTGCCTCACTAAGTGCACCACTATGCCCAGCTTCTATTCTTTTAAATCTGTGAAAAAGAGTATTTTTTATTTTTATTTTTTGGTATTGGGGATGGAACCCAGAGGCATTCTACCTCCAAGCTACACCCCCAGTCCTATTTTTTTTTTATTCTTTATTTGGAAACAGGTTGTCACTGAGTTGCAGAGGTCCTCACGAAGTTGCTGAGGCTGGCCACCAACTAGGATCCTCCAGTTTCAGCCTTCCAAGTACTAGGATTATAAGCGTGTGCCACCACGCCCGGCTCAGAAAAAGACGATATTGATATCACCATTTAGGATTGTAAGAATGAGCCGGGCGTGGTGGCACATGCTTGTAATCCCAGCATTTGGGAGGCTGAGACTGGAGGATCCGGGTTCGAGGCCAGCCTCAGCTACCTAGTGAGGCACTCCGCAACTTAGTGAGACTCGGTTTCAAAATAAAGAATAAAAAATAGGGCTGGGGGTATAGCTCGGAGGTAGAATGCCCCTGAGTTCAACCCCCAGTACCGCAAAAAAAAAAAAAAAATTAAATAAATAAATAAATAAAATAGGATTGTAAGAATGTAGAAGAAAATATGTAATTCTCTGAAAGTTTTTCTTAATTGAACATGTCACAAACAACAGATTAAAGTTATTAATTTCATTCAAATTTATCTTTTAAAATTGTGGCTTGAACAAGATAATTTACCTCACTGGAAATGCACATAAAAACCTTGGATGCAATATGTTAAATGAGAACAGTATCTTAGAGTTGCTTTGGTTCATGAAGTTTCTTTAGCATAAAGTATTGTCTTTAGCATTTAGTATTGTCTCTCGGAAAATGTTATGTCCTAAGGGTAGCATTTGGCAACTTTATAATATATGTGATGATTTATCTGAATTTAATGGTACTACTATTTCTAACTTCCTTTCTATCTTGGCCTTTTCTTTTTAGATAATTTTTTTTGTTAACTCATTACAAACTGAACCCTTGCTTGCTCCTCTTATCTTTGGTCTCCTCCAACCTGTCTTTATTTCGGCTGAGGTTATATTCTATTTGTTTTTCAGATGAGACCCTTTTTGCTCTTCCTGCTGCATCTGAGCCTGTGATACACTCCTCTGCAGGCAAGTTCTTTCTACCAGCTTTTTATCCTCTATGTATTCTAACTTTAACTCTTTAGTTGTGTTAACTCCACATAGAGAGTACTTTAGATTTACTGAAAATTAGCATGGTTCTAAGAATATTGTCTGCTGAAAAAGTTGGAATTTTCATTTTGTATGCAATGTCCAAGAGAGAAATGGTCAGATCTTAGTTAATAATCAGAATTATGTAAGGATCTTGGACCACTGATTTGCATTTACAGATCGGTCCTTTTTTTCAAATATAATTTATACTCACTACAGTGAAAGGCTTCTATGTAAATGAATGCCAGCCTATGACATTTAATTATCCAGTGCCCTTTTTTCTTTTTTTTGATACTGGGGATTGAAACCAGGGGCATTTTTTTTTTTTTTTTTTTTTTTTTGCAGTACTGGGGATTGAACTCAGTGGCACTCTACCTCCGAGCTATACCCCCAGCCCTATTTTTTATTCTTTATTTTGAAACAGGGTCTCACTAAGTTGCAGAGTGCCTCACTAAGTAGTTGAGGCTAGCCTCGAACCCGGATCCTCCAGTCTCAGCCTCCCAAATGCTGGGATTACAAGCGTGGGCCTCCACACCCAGCTGGCATTTTCCCTCTGAGCTATACCCTCAGCCCTATTTTATTTTTAAATTTTGTAACAGATTCTCATGAATTACTTAGTACCTTGTTAAATTGCTGAGGCTGGCTTCAAACCTGCTATTCTGTCTCAGCCTCGCAAGTGCTGGTATTAATGGCGTGTACAACCATGCCTGGCTAGTGCCCCTTACTCTATACTATCAAATTCTCTCCTCAAATTTTCATTTAAAATTAGTTAAAAGTAACTTTTTTTCAGTTAGTAACACTTGAAATTTTCTCATATTTATGTCTTTACATAGCATGTAATTGCCTCTGAAGCCATGCACATTTTTTTTAAGTTTTTGTAATTGGCGAATAATTACGTATTTATGGGGCGAAATGTGATGTTGTAGCACACATACATTGTGAAATGATCAAATCAGGCTAATTATATCACTTCAGGCATTTTTCATTTCTTTGTGATGAGAATATTTAAAATTCTCTTTGCAAATTTGAAATATATGATACCTTGTTATTAACTATAGTTACCATGCTGTACAGAAACTTCTCATGTTTGTAGTTTCATATTTTCAGTAATGATTCAGGTCTACTTGTATTTATCAATTAAATGCCATTAACATTTCATTTTAGTTAACAAAAAGTCTTTAACACTATTTGAGTCTGTCATAAAACTTGCATTAACTCTGAGAACACTGGCATTCTCTAACTTTCCTTTCTGTCCATGGCCACAGAAAAAATTATGGACTTGGAGCAGCCAGGTAACACTGTATCAGCTGGTCAAGAGGATTTCCCATCTGTCCTGCTTGAAACTGCTGCTTCTCTTCCTTCTCTATCTCCTCTCTCAGCTACTTCTTTTAAAGAACATGAATACCTTGCTAATTTACCAGCAGTTTCATCCACACAAGGAGCACTTCAAGAAACTTTAAGTAAAGCTTCTAAAGAGTTCTCAGAGAAGGCAAAAAATCCATTTGTAGATAGAGATTTAACAGAGTTTTCAGAATTAGAATACTCAGAAATGGGATCATCATTCATTGGCTCTTCAAAAACAGAATCTGCCATGCATGTAGAAAACCCTAGGGAAGAAATAATTATGAAGAGTAAAGATGAAGAGGAGGATTTAGTTAGTGATACCAGCCTTCATAATCAACAGGAATCACCTATAGCCCTTTCTAAATTGACTAAAGAGGAGGACAAAGTAATGTCTTCAGATAAAACAAAGGACAGTTTTAATGAAATAGGAGTTGGAGTAGAAGCACCGATGAGGGAGGAATATGCAGATTTCAAGCCCTATGAGCGAGTATGGGAAGTAAAAGATAGTAGTAAGGGAGATGATTTGTTGGCTGCCAGAAGTAATGTAGAAAGCAATTTGGAAAGTAAAGTGGATAAGAAGTATTTTCCAGATAACCTTGAGCAAACAAATCGTGAAAAAGATAGTGAAAGTAGTAACGATGATGCTTCTTTTCCCAGTACGCCAGAAGCTGTAAAAGATGTTTCAAGAGCATATATCACATGTGCTCCCTTTAACCTCAAAGCAACAGAAAGCATTGCAACAAACATTTTTCCTTTGTTAGAAGATCAAACTTCAGAAAACAAGACAGATGAAAAAAAAATAGAAGAAAAGAAGGCCCAAGTTGTGACAGACAAGACCAGCACCAAAACATCAAATCCTTTCCTTATGGCAACACAGGATTCTGAGACAGATTATGTTACCACAGATAATTTATCGAAGGTGACTGAGAAAGTAGTGGCAAACATGTCTGAAGGTCTCACCCCAGATTTAGTACAGGAAGCATGTGAAAGTGAATTGAATGAAGCTACTGGTACAAAGATTGTTTATGAAACAAAAATGGACTTGGTCCAAACATCAGAAGCTATGCAGGAGTCACTCTACCCTGTAGCACAACTTTGTCCATCATTTGAAGAATCTGAAGCAACTCCTTCACCAGTTTTGCCTGACATTGTAATGGAAGCACCATTAAGTTCTCTAGTATCTAGTGCTGGTACTTCTGTAGCACAGTTCAGTTCATCACCGTTAGAAGCTCCTTCAGTTAATTATGATAGTATAAAACTTGAGCCTGAAAATCCCCCACCATACGAAGAGGCCATGAATGTATCACTACAAAAAGTATCAGGAATAAAGGAAGAAATTAAAGAGCCTGAAAGTATTAATGCAGTTGTTCAGGAAACAGAAGCTCCTTACATATCTATTGCATGTGATTTAATTAAAGAAACAAACCTCTCTACTGAACCAAGTCCAGATTTCTCTAATTACTCGGAAATAGCAAAAGTGGAAAAGCCAGTGCCTGATCATGCTGAGCTAGTTGAGGACTCTTCACCTGATTCTGAACCAGTTGACTTATTTAGTGATGATTCAATACCTGAAGTTCCACAAAAACAAGAGGAAACTGTGATGCTCATGAAAGAAACTCTCACTGAAACTTCATCTGAATTAATAACAGAACATGGAAATAAGGAAAAACTCAGTGCTTTACCACCTGAAGTGGGAAAACCGTATTTGGAATCTTTTCAGCCCAATTTGGATACCACAAAAGATATCCTATCACCTGATGAAGTTTCAACATTGACCAAAAAGGAGAAAATTCCTTTGCAAATGGAGGAGCTCAATACTTCAGTTTATTCAAATGATGACTTATTTATTTCTAAGGAACCAAAAATAAGAGAAAGTGAAACATTTTCAGATTCATCTCCAATTGAGATTATAGATGAATTCCCTCCATTTGACAATTGTAAAACTAATTTTTCTCCTAAATTAGCTAGGGAATACCGTGACCTAGAAGTACCCCACAAAAGTGAAATTGCTAATGTTCAGGATGGATCTGGGTCATTGCCTTGCCCAGAATTGCCCCATGATCTTTCTTTCAAGAACATATACCCTAAAGATGAAGATAAAACCCAACTTCCAGATGAATTCTCCAGAAATAGGTCTGATACATCAAAGGTATCCTTACTGCCTCCAGATGTTTCTACTTTGGCAACTCAAACAGTGATAGGCAGTATAGTTGAACCCAAAGTTCTTATGAAAGAAGCTGAGAAAAAACTTCTTTCTGATACAGAAAAAGAGGACAGATCAGCAGAGCTGAGTAAATCTTCAGGTAATCAATTCATGCTTTCATGCCACTTTTTGACTTACCATAGAACACTCATGACATTGTGTGTCATATATTACGTTTATAGTATCTAATATCTCAGTTTACAGTTTAGTGCTTTTTCTACCTCTCTTGCACTCACCCCTGGTCTCAACTTTTCCAGTTATTTGCTAGTCATTATATTAAATCATGAAACTAGGTTTTTTTTAAAAATTAGAATTGGTAACATGAAGAGCAAGAGATATTAAAATATTTTCAGATGTTTTATTTTATCTTAGAAATAGTTGCTGTCGCCGGGCGTGGTGGCGCACGCTTGTAATCCCAGCATTCGGGAGGCTGAGACCGAGGGATCCGGGTTCGAGGCCAGCCTCAGCTACCTAGTGAGGCACTCCGCAACTTAGTGAGACTCGGTTTCAAAATAAAGAATAAAAAAAAAATAGGGCTGGGGGTACAGCTCGGGGGTAGAATGCCCCTGAGTTCAATCCCCAGTACCGCAAAAAAAAAAAAAAGTGCTTCTGTAGCATGTTTTACATATTTTAGTATAGCACATTGTTTTCCCGGTGAGAGGTATTATCTTTCTCTCTTTTTTGGGGAAGGGGGGTACTGGGGATTGAACCCAGGGATATTCTGCCTCTGAGCTATACCCTAGTCCTATTTTTTATTCTTTATTTTAAAACAGGGTCTCACTAAGTTACAGAGGGCCTCACTAAGTGGCTGAGGCTGGCCATGAACCTGCAATCCTCCTGTCTCAGCCTCCCAAATACTGGGATTACAAGTGTGTGCCACCATGCCCGACTGTTCTTATTTTTTTAATTGGATTTTTACATGACATTAAAGTCATAGGTGTATTGAGCATAGGCATTTTTAGAAAAGTGTAAATTGAGATAGGCTATTATTAATTCTGAAAAGTTCTAATTCTCATTTTTTCTTTTGACCCTATACATTTCCCACATACGTATATGCATAAACTGATTTGCACATTTTAACTTTCTAATTTAGCAGTGTTTTCTGTTAAAATATAGAGCAATGATGTTGTAATTACTGAATATACTTGTATATTGGAGATGGGTAAAACTAGCTACTATCAGACCAGTTTAGAAATTGGTGTTGTATTACAAGAAAGAGGAGATTCTGGATATTCAGCTAATGAGGAGTGAGTATCTCAGAGACTTGGTGTTTGATGGATATGAACATGAAGGATAAGAGGAAAAGTCGAAAATGACTTAGGAATTCTGGGTTCCTGGCATGTGCTTATATAGACAGCATTATAGAAACAGGTAGGTAACATAAAGTGGGTTTAAGGAGAAGATATAGATTCATGTTTGAATATGTTAGTATTCAGTTTTGAGTATGTTAATATTGAGGTACCTATGAGATACCCCAGAAGTTATGGATATTATACATATAAAGCTTGAGAGAGAGAGAAAGACAGACAGACAGACCTTGGCTATATGTATTTGCCATGGTCTTGGTGATAGAAATTAAAGCCACAGATATCAACTTGGGAGAACCAAGAGAAAAGAAAGACTTAAAGGTAAAACACATGACCAGCATTATCAAATACTAACCCTAACATGGTCAACATTATCAAATGAGTTCAAGTAAGATAAGGGTTGGAAGTTTGTCAAAAAAGGATCCGGGAGCCGGGCGTGGTGGCGCACGCTTGTAATCCTACTACTTAGGAGGCAGAGACAGAAGGATCATAGGTTCTCAGCCAGCCTCGGCTACCTAGTGAGACTCTCTGCAACTTAGGGAGATCTCGTTTCAAAATAAAGAATGAAAATAGGGCTGGGGGCATAGTTCAGAGGTAGAATGCCCCTGGGTTCAATCCCCAGTGCCACAAAAAATGTATCTGGAAATATGTAGGCATGACACCAGCAAAGCAGGGCAAGTGTTGAGTGAACAGCACTAGCACAAATGGATATTAACTGTTGACAACTCTTAAGTTTGAGAACATGGAGAAAAAATTTTAGCAAGCAGGAGAGAAAGGAGGGAGGGGAGGGAAGAGGGAATGCTCTTGAGGAAGTGTTTTTTGTTTTGTTTTTTGGAGGGAAAGTCTGATCCTAGGTGTTGGTAAAGCATCTAGAGGGGTTGTGATGAGCTTTGGAGTTCAAGTGGATGAATTAGCTTTACAGAGGAAGAAAGATACTGATGTAGTGAATGGAAAGGAAAGTATGGGTGTTGATACTGCCAAGGACCAGGGATTGTGGCTGGAAGTTGAGAGAATTGTTTAATAGTTAATGTTTATTCATTAAAGCAGTCTGTTAGGTCATTTGCTGAGAATGAACTGTAACATATTGGGTGGAATACTCATGAAATACTTTCTGACTAGGGAAACAAAAGCATTGCATTAAGAGTCAAGGATGAAGGGTGGTCTATATGGGAGGGTCACTTTTCTTTGTGCCAAACATCCTGGGTGTGGGTTCAGACTAACTGATTGTGTTGGTTTAAGGTTGTATTTGCAAGGTAGGCCCAGTGGAAGGACAGTGAGTCAAGGGAGTAGAGGATAATAGCAAGAGAGTAGTTTGAAGTGATGGACTGTGGCATCTAAGTTGAGAAGGGGAAGAGAAGAGAGTCAATAGAATAGAAAGTCGGTGAACTTGAGGTTCCAAATTAGGTCTAAGACCAAAGTGGTAGGAATAAAAAGGTGACTGCTAGTATGTTGTGAGACCCTGTTTCAAAATAAAGTATAAAATTTAGGGGTGGGGGTATAGCTCTGAGGTAGAATGCCCCTGAGTTCAATCCCCAGTACCACAAAAAAAAAAAAGGTTCCTGAAATGACTAGAAATGGAACCACCATATAACCCAGTTGTACAACTCCTCAGTATCTTTCCAAAAGAATTAAAAGAATACTATAGTGATACATGCATACCCATGTATATAGCAGCAAAATTCACAGTAGCCAAATTCTGGAACCAATCTAGGCATCTCTCAATAGATGAATAAAGAAAATGTGGTATATAAACACAATGGAATTTTACTCAGCCATAAAGAACAAAATAATGTCATTTGCAGGAAAATGGATGGAACTAGAGAATATTATACTAAATGAGATTGGCCAGCCTTAGAAGCTAGAACAAAAATGGGAAACCAGAGGGACTTCAATCAAATTAGGAAAGAAACCAGTGGAATAGGGGAAGGGGGTTGGGAGAAGGAGGTGGGAAGCAAAACAAGGGTTGAGGAAGGGAGCAGTATAATGTTACGTCCATATGTGAAGGGATCATTACTAATCTCACTAAATTGCATGTGGAGAGAGGAAGGAAGTACATGGCAAGAAACTGAGGGAAACACACTTTGAATCTCACTATGATGTGTAAAATGCACACAAAAGAATGTCCAAGCATTATTTATACTTTTTCTTTCTAGTTTTTGGTTTGTTTGTTTTTGGTGGTGGTGGTACTGAAGATTGAACCTAGGGGGGTTCTACCTCCAAGCTACACCCCCAGCCCATTGTTTTTTTTTTTTTTTTTTTTTGCAGTACTGGAGATTGAACTTAGGGACATTCTACCTCTGAGCTATACCCCCAGCCCTATTTTTTATTCTTTATTTTGAAACCAGGTCTCACTAAGTTGTGGAGTGCCTCACTAGATACCTGAGACTGACCTTGAACCTGGATCCTCCGGTCTCAGCCTCCCCAATGCTGGGATTACAAGTGTGCACCACCATCCCCGGCTCCCGGCCCATTTTTTTTGTTTTGAAACAAGGTCTCACTAAGTGGCTGAGACTGGTGGCAAACCTTCAATCCTCCTGTCTCAGCTTCCCAAATGCTGGATTACAGGTGTGTGCCTATTTATACTTTTTCAGGCATTCCTACTAAGCCCTCAAAGGCAATGCCCCCGTTCTTCCTGAAATTCTCAACTACTAGGCTACAGTTTACAAAAATCAATCCAAGAAATAGCTGACTCCTGAAATACTGAAATTCCTGAGGGCTTCCATCTATCAGAGGACTGCTAGCTTTAGGTCTGGGGGTCATGGAGGATAGTGTTGGGGGCAGGGAGAGGCTTCATGAAAAGCACACTGCTCACATCCCTATTTCTCGCTGGTCTTTATCCACGTCACCATGTTGCTCTGGGCTTCTCAGACCCATCTTTCTACTGATCCCCACCAAACCATTTTTCTGTGCTGTTGAAGTACCCATTCCACCATGAACCAGCTCTCCTAATGCTCAGCTTCTTTAATGAGAGCATTCCTGCCATTCCCTCACATTCACTAAAACCTGACTCTTCCTTGAGAATATTTCTTTCCCTGTGGAGTATTCTTTTTTTTTTTGCGGTACTGGGGACTGAACTCAGGGGCATTCTACCTCCGAGCTATACCCCCAGCTCTATTTTTTTATTCTTTATTTTGAAACCAGGTCTCACTAAGTTGTGGAGTGCCTCACTAGGTAGCTGAGGCTGACCTCGAACCCGGATCCTCCGGTTTCAGCCTCCCGAATGCTGACATTACAAGCGTTCGCCACCACGCCTGGCTCCCTGTGGAATATTCTAAAAGGAGGCTGCTTAATCTCCAAACTTGTATATCCTGGAGAGGGGGGATGTAAATCCCTTCTGCTCACCAATGCTGCTTCCAGACTACTATTCCAGAGGCCATGGCTACAGTTATTCCATTCTCTGTTCTTCCTTACTGCTCATACCTACTATCAGTTGCCTCATTGCTTTCTACAGAAAAGTCATGTCCCTATTTCCAAATCATGTCCATCTGAGGTCCAGTCATCAGCCTAGGACTTTAATGTCATTTAAAATGCAATTCAGAGCCAGGCGCACTTGTAATCCCAGTACTTGGAGGCTGAGACAGGAGGATCCAGGTTCGAGGCCAGCCTCAGCTACTCGGCAACTTAGTGAGACCCTGTTTCAAAATAAAGAATAAAAAATAGGGCTGGGGTGACATGTTGTAGCCTTGGCTGTACCACTTACCACTGCCAATCACGTAAATGTCACTAAATGGCAATTTCCTTTTCTATAAAAGGAAAACTTTAGGTTTTTACAACTTGATAATTTCCATAACTTAATTGTAAGAGGTATGTGTTAAAGCAGGTGAGTAATTGATTTAGCATGCTTATTCCAAGCACTGTGCTATATTTTGGGGAGGGAAGATGAAAATGAAGACAGTATCTTGCCCTCCTGAAATTTCAGCTGTTAGATCAGACATCGCTAAATATTGTGATAGGTCTTATAATGAGTATAGGCATTTCCTATCTTCCTGAAAGTGGATTAAGTCTACTGAAGTCAGTAATAGTAAGAGGCTGTGTCTTCAGATGACTTAAAAACTTTGTACCATCCCTAATTATGATATGTTTAGAAGATTTTGTTTTTGCTTTGTTTGTTGTGTTGGAGATTGAATCCATGGCTTCACACATGGTAGGTAAGTGCTCTACCACAGAGCTTACATCCCCAGCCCTTAGGAGTTTTTTTTTTTTTAAAGTCTGAATTTTACAGTGTATATATTTAAACATCAAAAGCATCCATAGACCTAGATAAAATTAAGCCAGGTGTGGTGGCACATGCTTGTGATCCCAGTACTTTGGAGGATAAGACAGGAGGATCTGGGTTTGTGGCCAGCCTCAGCTACTTAGTGAGGCCCTTTGGAACTTAGTGAGACCCTGTTTCAAAATAAAGAATAAAAAATAGGACTGGGGGTGTAGCTTGGAGGTAGAATGTCTCTGGGTTCAGTCCCCAGTACCGCAAAAAACAAAACAAAACAAAAACAAACAAACTTCCTTAGGCCACTTATTATCTCAGATTTGTTCTTGTGTTTGTATGTGTGTGTGTGTGGGGGGGAGAGTGGGGATACTGGGGATTGAACAGGAGCTCCTTGCTTTATTTGGAAACAGGTTGTTAATAAGTTGCAGAGGCTGGCCTTGAATTTGTCATCCTTCTATATCAGCCTACTAAGTATTGGGATTATAGGCCTGGTCCACTACTGCTTGTTCCTTGTTTTCTTTTCTTCAGTGTGGTACTGGGGATCAAACCCAGGGGCATTCTATCTCTGAGCTATACCCCTACTCCTTTTTATTTTTTGTTATGAAAGGGTGTTGCTCGGTTGCTGGGAGTCTTGCTACGTTGCTGAGGCTGTCCTTGAACCTGGAATCCTCCTGTCTCAGCCTCCCAAGTACTGGGATTATAAATCTGTGCCATCATGCCCAGCTCTTACTTTCTTAAAATGACATTTTGTAGGCGGAATTGTTTCAATTTTCTGAAGTAAGGGAGATGATACTGGGGATTGAACCCAGAGATATTCTACCTCTGAGCTACACCCCCAGCCCTATTTTTTTAATTCTTTCTTTTTTTTTTTTTTTTTGCAGTACTGGGGATTGAACTCAGGGGCATTCAACCTCCGAGCTACACCCCCAGCCCTATTTTTTATTCTTTATTTTGAAACCGGGTCTCACTAAGTTGCAGAGGGCCTCACTAGGTAGCTGAGGCTGGCCGCGAACCCAGATCCTCCGGTCTCAGCCTCCCGAATGCTGGGATTACAAGCGTGCGCCACCACGCCCGGCTTTAATTCTTTATGTATTTTTTTCTTTTCTCTTTTTTTTTTTTTGCGGTACTGGGGATTGAACTCAGGGGCATTCTACCTCCGAGCTACACCCCCAGCCCTATATTTTATTCCTTATTTTGAAACCGAGTCTCACTAAGTTACGGAGTGCCTCACTAGGTAGCTGAGGCTGGCCGCGAACCCGGATCCTCCGGTCTCAGCCTCCTGAATGCTGGGATTACAAGCGAGCGCCACCACACCCGGCTCTATTCTTTATATTTTGAAACAGGGTCTCACCAAATTGCAGAGGGCCTCACTAAGTAACTGAGGCTGGCCACAAACCCACAATCCTCCTTTCTCAGGCTCTCAAGTACTGGGATTACAAGTGTGGGTCACCATGCCCAGCTTGAACAAGGTATTATGATGCATACTTTGTTTTATTAGTTTTTTGAGTTTTCAAGAAAAAAAGCGAATACTAGTCATTTTTCCCTCTCTGTTTTGATAAAAAAGCTTGTAACAAACTATTCTGTGTGTGTGTGTGTGTGTGTGTGTGTGTGTATGTGTGTAGTACTGGGGTTTGAACCCTGGGGCGTTCTACCTCTGAGCTATATCCTGAGCCTTATTTTAATTTTTATTCTGAAATAGGGTCTTGCTAGGTTGATGAGAGTCTCCCTATTGCTGAGGCTGTTCTTAAATCTGTGATTCTCCTGTCTCTGGCTTCCCAAGTACTGGGATTATAGGTGTGTGCCACCATGCCCTGTCTTTTTTTTTCCCTTTTTCTATGGTACTTGGGTGTGTTGCTGAGGCTGTTCTTTTTTTCTTTTTTTTTCTTTTTTTGCAGTACTGAGAATTGAACCTAGGGACATTCTACCTCTGAGCTATACCTCTAGTCCTATTTTTTTTGGGGGGGGGTGCTACTGGGAATTGAACCCAGGGGCATTCTACCTCCGGGCTATACCTGTAGTCCTATTTTTTTATTCTTTATTTTGAAACAGGGTCTCACTAAGTTGTGGAGAGCCTCACTAAGTAGCTGAGGCTGGCTGCGAACCCGGATCCTCCTGTCTCATCCTCCCAAGTACTAGGATTACAGGCATGCACCACCACGTCCGGCGCTGAGGCTGTTCTTGAACCTGCTATCCTCTGTCTCAGCCTCCCAAGTATTGGGATTACAGGTACAGGTGTGTGTGCACCACCTTGCCCAGCTAAGCACATATATATTTTAGAAATGATGAGTTCACACAGATAACTCTAATGCTGATGCATGCCCCCAGGGTTATTTTCTTTATTTCATATTTGTTTTTATACTGAGAGTCCTGGTTCCTAATGCCACAAACATATTTATTTATTTTTTTTTTCAGTTACTTAGTGAGGCCCTCTGCAATTTGGTGAAACCCTGTTTCAAAATATAAAGAATAAAAAAAATAGGGCTGGGGGTGTAGCTCAGAGGTAGAATATCTCTGGGTTCAATCCCCAGTATCATCTCCCTTACTTCCCAAAATTGAAACTGAATTCCGCCTACAAAATGTCATTTTAAGAAAGTAAGAGCTGGGCATGATGGCACAGACTTATCTCCAATCTACACCCCCAGCCCTATTTTTTATTCTTTATTTTGAAACAGGGTCTCACTAAGTTGCGGAGGGCTGGCCCAGAACCTGGATCCTCCCATCTCAGCCTCCCAAGTAGTGGGATTGCAAGGGTGCGCCACCATGGCCGGCTTGTTGTTCAGTCTTTTAATGTGTCTAAAATAATTTCAGAATGCTTTCTTCATATCATTATAAATAAATTGACTTATAAACTGAAGAAGAGTTCAGGATTTGTTTGAAAATTCCCCTCTTGCCACCCTGCTCAAGATTAAATATATGTGGCCAAAAACTTTGTTCACAAGTTACTTGGATTTATTATTTTTTCTTCTTTGTTCTTTTTCCCACCTTTAATGTGATTATAATAATCATTTGAAATACAGTTAGGTTCATTTATTTTAATGTTTGCTGTCAGTTTTAAGCCCCCCCCCCCCGTTATGATGGGGAAAGTTTAATTTTCTTGCATTCTTCCATGTAGAGATACTAGATACTAACACTTGTTGCTGCTATGTGAAGTCTAAATGTGGTGGATAGCTGGTGACTGTTCATGTTTCTAGTAGGACATTGGTAAAGGTGGTAATGTCTTCTGTCCAGACCATTGAGGTCTCAACTTAGTGATTGCTTAATATATATTTGTTAGCCAGGCGTGTGGTGATGCATGCTTGTAATCCCAGTACTTGGGAGGCTGAGACCGGAGGATCCGGGGTTTGCGGCCAGCCTCAGCTACTTAGTGAGACCCTGTTTCAAAATAAAGAATAAAAAATAGGGCTGGGGGGTGTAACACGCTCGGAGGTAGAATGCCCCTGGGTTCAATCCCCAGTACTGCAAAAAAAAAAAAAAAAAAATATATATATATACATATATATGTATATATACACATACATATATTGGTTGGTTGGTTGATTTGTCACTGATATTTGTCACAGAATATTTTTAGTTCATAATCAATACAGATTGTGTCTTGCTGAACTTTTGGAACTCTGGGTGAGTAAGCCAATGACAAATTAATTAGTAATTATACAGATGGGTGATATTCAGGATTAATTAAGTAATATAATAAAAGAACTTACTTTAAATGGTTTTATTTATTTAGATAAAGAATTTTAAAATTATGCTTTACAAGTTTGATTGTTGATTTGTTTGTTTGTTTATTTATGTGGTACCGGGATTGAACCCAGAGGTGTTCTATCTCTGAGCTACATTATATCCCCAGCCCTTTTTTACTTTTGTGTGTGTGTGTGTGTGTGGTACTGGGGATTGAACCCAGGGGCATTCTACCTCTAAGCTATATCCCCCAACCCTATTTTCTATACTTTATTTTGAAACAGGGTCTCACTAAGTTTTGGAGGGCTTAAGTAGCTGAGGCTGGCATTGAACCTGTGGTCCTCCTGTCTCAGGCCTCCAAGTACTGGGATTACAGGCGTGTGTCACCATGCCTGTCTTGCCCAAAGATTTTTATGTTACATTTTGGTGGACATTTTCACCTTTTAAAAAGGAAAATCTTTTTTCATTTACTTGTATTTTTCATTTTTAGATTTAATTCTGATCTATTTAAAATAGATTTGGGATTCTGTTTGGAGATCATTTTATCTCATGTGCCCTTTTGCTGGTGCATTTGTTTGCCTATTCTTGTCATACTCTGATCTAGTTTCTTAGTGCTAGGCAACAATCCCATTAAAGTGCCAGAAAAATTGAGAGTAGTCTGCTGGATTGCTTGTTCTTAATTCAGCAGTGAACTGTAAACTGTGGGTGTTGGTGCCATCTAGTGTTGCTGATAGAAAAACAGTTCTATGGAATACTGTTTAATTACTCGTGGAAAATTTCAGTGGGACAGAGAAATTTGATGAGCTACGAATGTGTTTCACACTTACTGACTTTAAAAATGATTTTATAAACAATTTTGAGATGACATCTTGTACTGAGTCAAACACATTCTTGAATCATGATATTATAAACATTTTGAAAGGACCCTTAAGATTCCCCCAAACTTGTGTACTTTAATGAAAACCTAAAAGTATTAAAAGATTCTAGCATTATGACAATTCATTTTTGAATTCTAAATTTAGAAGTGCTTTGGAATACCTTTAGGAATATCTGTGTATTTATTTTAGATTAGTAATATAAGTCAGCATTTATTTAGTTCTCATTGAATAGTATCACTTTCAATTGCTTTCTCTGTAGATTTTTAGTATTCATTTTAGCAGTTGATATAAGATTGTTTATGGACTTCAGAACTCCTCAATTTTTTTGCTACTTTAAAGTGTTGTATGGTTCATTTTGTGGATTAGTCTTTCTCCATTTCTTAAGATTCAGTTCAGTAGTGCTGAAGTGCTGTAATTTAGTCCATAGAGGGCATTATATTACAGTACATGGTAGGATTTTTTTAAGTGTTTAATACCTCTCAGTAATGGAGTATGTTTAATTTCATACCTCTGTGAAGCTCAGAATAGTTCTATTTTAAAATAAGTTTAAAACAACTATGGAGCCAAAATATTTTCATGTTAATAAGACGAATCCTGTACTTTATGGATACAAGTAGAAATAAGCATTTTATTTGTCAAGAATAGTATGCAAAGCAGCTTCTAACTTAGGGTATAACATTTTAAATACATGTGATTGCTTCTTTTCTACCTACCTTATTTCCCTTGTATCTCTAAACGTTGTAAAGAAAACAAAGAAAAACAAAAATGTGAGTTTTTCTTAGGTTGAGCAGTAGAGGAAGAAAAGAAATGGAAAAAAGGTTACGTACGAGAGCTGGATGGGGATGTATGACTTACTTATTTCTGTCTGTGGTAAAATGCATTTCTCTACTGCTTGAAATTCTGTTAGGTAGATAAAAGCTAAAAACACAATCCAACATGTAATACTAAGAAGGGTTATAGAAGAATTTTTTATTTGCGGTACTGGGGATTGAATTTAGGGGCAGTCTACCTCCGAGCTATACCCCCAGCCCTATGTTTTTTTTTTTTTTTTTGCGGTACTGGGGATTGAACTCAGGGGCATTCTACCTCCGAGCTACACCCCCAACCCTATTTTTTATTCTTTATTTTGAAACAGGGTCTCACTAAGTTGCAGAGTGCCTCACCTCACTAGGTAGCTGAGGCTGGCCACGAACCCGGAGCCTCCCGTCTCAGCCTCCCAAATGCTGTAATTACAAGCATGCACCACCACACTGGCTTGCTGGGGATATTTATATTGAGGAGTGGGAAGCTGTGAATTATGAACTTTGAACTTTTATTTAGAAAGTTCTATGCAAGGCTAATTTTCAGATGAGGAAAAAGAGAATACTTTCACTCTTCTCCCACTATTTTTTCCCAGGATATATCAGGACTTAGGATTCACGACAACAGTTTTATTTACTTATTATAAATAAAGGAGTCGCTGGACATGGCTGAGACCCGAGGATCATAGTTCGCGGCCAGCCTCAGCTACGTAGTGAGACTCCAGAACTTAGTGAGACCTTGTTTCAAAATAAAAGAATAAAAAATAGGACTAGGGGTTTGGTTCAGAGGTAAAATGCCCCTAGGTTTAATCCCCAGTACTGCAAAAAAAAGTAAATAAATAAACAAATAAAGGAGTCTTCTGTGATCTATCTGAAAGTTGTCTTTGAAAGATATTTTCATTTTTTAAAGTAGAATTATAGGTATTTGAAGAACAAAATGTTTTGACAGATTTATGCCCTTTGTTTAACCCATTAAGATATTTAATGTGAAATAGGACCCATAAATTATTCACACATAAATTTTCTCATCAAATTTTCATATTTAAGCACTGTTTTGCTTAGCTAACCAAACTTAAACCTAGCTTAAAAACTTTCTAAGAAAGAAATGGGCAGACTGTCAGTTAGTTGTAATCAGCTCGTTTTTCTCTATACTTAGTACCCTAAATTGCAAACACCATAAAAATTAAAGAATTAAATAATCACTATGCAGGGTTGAAATGCTTGCTGAACTTTAGGCCTATTTTAACTTTTTAATCTGCCTGGAATCTGCCTGGAACACTATTAAGTATGTTTAATGTTTATGGAATTGAGTATATATTATTATTATTATTATTATTATTATTATTATTATTATTACATTCTTACCATTCAGACTTTATCTCAAGAAGTCGGTTAGTTTTAACTTGAAAATAGGTATCTTTGTTTTGTGGTTCTAGGGATTGAACCCAGAGGCATTCACCTTTGAGCTACATCCCAGCCCTATATTTACTTTTATATTGTAGGTTGATGAGAGTCTCACTATTTGCTGAGGTTGTCCTTGAACATTTGTGATCCTCCTGCCTCAGCCTCCCAAGTACTGAAAATACCAACCGCCTGAAAATAGTATTTGAGTGTTGTTTTTGAGTACTTCATTCTCATACTAAGTATTTATTGGCCTTCATGTTTTTCTTCTTTTGCAGTGTTGGGGATTAAACCCAGGACCTTGGCTATGCTAGGCAAGTGCCATACTAGTGAACTATACCCCCAACCCCTGACCTTCAGTTTTAAGTGACTCATTGTTAGAACTATCTTGGCCGGGTGTGGTGGCGCATGCTTGTAATCCCAGCATTTGGGAGGCTGAGACTGGAGGATCTGAGTTTGAGGCCAGCCTCAGCTGCTTAGTGAGGCCCTCCACAACTTAGTGAGATCTTATTTCAAAATAAAGAATTAAAAAAAAATAGGGCTGGGACTGTAGCTTGGAGGTAGAATGCCCCTGGGTTCAATCCCCAGTACTTAAAAAAAAAAAACAAAAAAAGAACCATATTGGAAGTATTTTGTACTTACTAAATAGTTTGGGATTCTAAACTGTTGCTTGAAGAGGCCACATTTTTACTCACGAAAAGACTTGGAGACAGGGTTCTCAAATAATCACATTATGCAAGGGTCTAGTGAATAAAGTTTAAAGTTAAATATAAACTATTGAACTATGAATACTGGACTGTCTTTTTTTTTTTTTTTTTGCGGTACTGGGGATGAGGACATTCTACCTCTGAGCTACAGCCCCAGCCCTATTTTTTTATTTTGAAACAGGGTCTCACTAAGTTGTAGAGGACGTCAACTAAGCAGCTAAGGCTGGCCGCTAACCCGGATCCTCCAGTCTCACTTCCCAAATGCTGGGATTACAAGCATACGCCACCATGTCCAGCTGGACTGTCTTTTAAAATGACTTTCCTTTATTTATAATTGGAGTTAGAAAGACTCATAGGTAAAGAAATGAGTCATTGGTATGCATGCCACTTCTCATATTAAGGATTTTGCAAGGTTTTGTAGCCCATAGTTCTAA